>VDFB02168173.1:51576-205684 GCA_007258455.2 Sequoia sempervirens
TATTGAAGATCATCAAGAACCAAGAACAAAGGACTTAGCTCAAAGTAGAGATGATGTGAAAGATTTATTCACTCGAGGAGGAGAACGTGAAGAGGGAAGCGATTTCGGTACACTTCAAGAAGGAACGCTCCTTGGTGAAAAGGTTCAATCATGCGTGAACAAGATGAAAGAAATGGTAAGCAGCTTAAGTCAAGATGGTGTGTTTGATGATCAATGGGCTATCAAGAGGGAGGCAGAATATGAAATGCATTTTGCATCAGCACTTGATCCATTATTCATAGTCATGGAAGAGTTGCTTGATGAAATTGAAACAAATGAAACACTACCTGATGAAGATATAGAAAATGAAGAACAATTCAGGTTGGGGCTTAATCCATTGCTAGAGATTCAAAAGGAGCCAGCACATGAAATGATCCAAGTATCCAAATGCCCTCTTGAGTCGATTTCCCGCCCCACTCCTCCCAGTTCTGATCATCTAATCATTTTAGAAGCAAGAGGTTTGGTTCACCATCAACTTCGACCTCCTGATGAGGCAATGGATGACAGGCAAGCATGCATGCTAGTGAATGAAGACCACCAGGTTATATCTTTCCCCGCTATTGATTACAAGGAATATCATTTTGATTATGGAGATTTAGGAAAGAAAACTTGTTTATGGATTAATCATGGTCCAGATGAGTTGCCCCAGTTACTAATCTTTCCTGAAGTTTTGCCTGAATTTCAGATTTGTCCTTTGAGAGAATATTTTTTTGAGTTTAAAGACAAGTTTGCAAAACTTCGTACTATGACTACTACTTTGCTGTTACTGCACATCCTAAGAAATCATGCTAGGGGTTGTATGTACTTCGGTCTTTTGATTGTTGTTCGCTTAAAGTTTTTGTTTTTGTTTAGATTAGTTATCTTGCTTTCGTAGTTTAGTTTGCTTTCAATAAAGGGGGATCCCATTTGTGAGGGGGGTGTTGTGTTTGTTTTCGCCACACTCCAGTACAATGTTGACATAATGTTAGTCCATTTCTTGGATAGTCATCCAGGAAGTGCTTTAGAATCCGAGGTTATTCTTTCAAGTCTTATCATTTGGTTAGGATTTGTACTTGACTCGGAAGGGAATCATCTATTGTGTCTTGACACCAAGTCTCACAATTGCTATACTTTACTCACATAATTAATTGCTCTAAGTCATTTTTGGTTTCTTGGGAGAGGTCTTGGCAGGTGAAAATTTTACGTCTTGCTTCAACGCCACTACAATTCTCAAACCCATTGGAGGCTTCATTGCCTGCTGGCCAATTGTGGAATTGATGGAGGATCAAAAGAAAAGAAAATGTGCTTAAAAGGAATATCTGAAAAACAAGAAAGAAAGAAAGTAAAAATGAAAGAAATATTATGAAATATTGGTTTTGGGAACATACGAGTAACTCCACCGGGGCTATGGACGCCCGACCGGCAGTGGAGCAATATTCATGAGAATTGTAGCGACAAACTCGTCGGGGCTATGGACGCCTAACTGGCAGCGAGGTAATGTCCAGGATGCTTTTGAAGTTAAGATATTTATTTAACTTGCTGGGACGGATTCTAGGAGCTTCAATGGTCTTTTGAGTTGGAACGAATGCGTATGCACACACTTGTAATCAAAAGATGAGGTGCCTTGATCCAATTTAGGATTTTTCTTCCCTTTTAAGTATATCCCCTAGTCAATTGATAGGTTTTGAAAGAATTATCCAAGGGTTCTGAGTATGGAATGGGTTTTGTCTTTGAAATGTTCAGGAACATTTATTCAGGTTGGGGCTAATGTTGTGACCTTTTTCACACATCGGCCCATTGCAAATGGGGACCCCCTAATTTTGGCTTTGCTTTTCGGTCGTTTTGTTGTTGTCTCTCTTTTCTACTGTCTATCTTTCTGGGATTGTGCCCGTCATTGAGTTTAAACGTGAATTTGGCCAATTCTGAAAATTAGGGTTTGTACTTTCCTAGTCAGTTCAAGGTCAAGCAAGGTGAATAAATTGAAAACAGAGACTAACGTTGTTGTCAGTATGCTTCCAGCAGGCTTCCACTGAAATTTCATCAGATTCCGGTTACTTACTATTTTTAGTAAGTGTGAAATTTGGAACTTTTTCTTGACACTTTCGAAGTTTCAACAGTCACGCTGCATTCAGAACACATCAAGCTGCTCGCGTGCAAAGTTTGAGCTGAAACAAACCACTTACTATTTTTAGCAGTTCAGCTTCCGGAGCAAATTTCAGGGTTTATATGAAGAGTTTTTCAACGCATGTCTGGAGATCCCTTCTGGGTTTTCAGAGACCTTCGCAATGGTGTGACATGCAAAGCGAGATAATGACTTTCAGAATTCAGCCTTCCGAGGCTATTTTTAGGGTTTGCATGTCAAGGTTTTCTTTGCATGTCTGCATATTCCTTATGGGTTTTTCGATAGCTTTGCAGTGATATGACATGCAAGCAGAGACAATCACTCCTTCGACAACTTACTATTTTTAGCAGATGCATCCCGACAGCCGCCTCCCAGCACTTCAGAATCATGAGCTGATCGCAATGCAACAGAAACGAGGACAAACAGAGATCATTTGATGCGCATGCAAAACAAATTAGGGTTTCCAGCTTCGGGACCTGAAAAGAAGGAAAAAAAGGTCAGAATTTTCGAAAACCGGTGTAAACCACCGTGATCAGCATCCTTCAAGCTATTTTCTTGTAAAATTTGAAGACAAACGGAGCACTTACTATTTATAGTAAGTCATTTTGAAAACAGGCTAAAAATAGCAAATTAGTTGCATGCGCCGATTTCAGCAGGCAGGTCACGTGGTGAGGAGCACATCATTCGAATTTCAAATCAAATGGAGTGGTGGAGGTATCAGAAGCAGGCAGTTTCTATAAATAGCAAATCATCTTCAGAAATGGGCTAAAAATAGCAGGCCAACCCGAAATAGCAGTGTCAATAGGTTGATGAAGTCGTGAGGAAACAGTGTTTAAAATTTCAAAACGATCTGAGCTTCTGAAGTATGAGAATCAAGAGACTTACTTTAAATGGCAGGGCATGGATAAACTGGCGAAGACGAGAAAAAAAATGGCTAAGTATTGGACTTCATCCTGCAGCTACCTGAAAATGCGTCCAAGTTGATGAAGAAGCATGGAGAAAATTCTAAGTCCAAAACTCGTCCTCCTGCCTAGCTAAAATGCGCCCATGCAGCATGAAGGTCAAAGAGGTCAAAGCGTTTCATCCTGCACATATAGCAAAATGCGCCCACCTTGTGAGAGTTGATAGCAAAAATTTTCTAAGTGTTGAAGTTATCCTCCACCACCCCCTAAATGCGCCCATCCTGCACATAGGTGGAAATACGCCCAAATGAAAGAAAGTCAAGGGAGTCAACGAGTTTCATCCTCCTCCCATGCCAAATTGCGCCCAAGGTTCATAATGCCAAGAGATGGGAAATATGCCAGGCGTTGAAATTGAAAAATATATTCTTCATGACACACAAGATGCACTCCAGGCACTTGAAAGAAAATTGTGGTAAGTGAGTTGATAAAATTTTCCTCGCCACAGGCAGAGTGATTGAAGGCGAATAAAAAAATTTCTAAGGAAAATTCGAAGTGCTAAGTGATTTTAAATATTTTTCTAAGTGTTATCAAAATTCCACCTCTCTAGAGAAAAAAACACCTATGTCTGGTGAAGTGATGAAATTTCCTAGATACAAATGAATTTGCCAGAGATGAAGTCAAATGATGCCAGTTGCACAGGGCCAATGAGAAATTTCAAGTCAGAGCAAAGAAACACTTCAAGATCGAAGAACAAGAATAAATTTGTTGAAAATATTTTTTTCTAAGGTGGAAAATTCAAAAAATTAAATGAACCCATTCGTTGTATACCCATGAGTTCGACAAATTCTAAAGAAAATTTTCTTCTGGGTATTGAGGATTATCGATGAGGAATGGATTTTAAGGTCTTCCACAGTTCACCGAAGCCTTCAGGATGGAGATTTTGATGGGCACTGGAATAATGAATTTCCTAAGTAAAAGTTTGGAAAATTTTCTAAGGCAAGGAATAAAATGTGTTTTCAAGATAAAAAATTTTCTTGGCAGATGAATTTGAGAATGATCGTCTAGATGATATTTGGTCAACTTCCTGATGGGAGGATTTTTCTGGAGCCTGAGTCGGATGAAATATCAGAATGAAGTATGCCCGAGTGAAATACAAGATAGGTTGAAAATTTGGCTAAGGCATGAAGAATTTGAACGTAAAGTTGGCTAAGGAAAAATGATGAACCCTTGGAGATTGGAGCGTGAAAATCCTAGTAAGTAAGCTGAATTTTTTATGAAGTGTTCTAATGCTCTTCTCCTTGCTTGTTTTGCAAGAGGAATGTCAAGACCAAACAGCGATGACTTAGGAAGATGAAGCAAGTACTCCACGATTACATTTCAACCTTGAAGGAAGAAAAGTTACGAAAAGTGGCTAGGTGTTGGGACTTAGTATAACTCAAGTGACAAAGAAGAAGTTGAAGAACAACGTCAAGAAGAAGATTGAGAACAGTGTGAACACGCCTACAAACGGGAATCTTCTAGAAGATGGTGGCCATTAATTGTTCATTTATTGCTCCACTCTCCATTATGGCGGTTTTTAGGGCGAATCTTGTTTAGGGCTGAGGTGGCACAATCTGGGCCATCCAGCCGATTGTAATCTGAGCTGTCCGTTGGACTTGGCCATCTATAAAGGGGGGAGTCCCCCTCATTTGTATCTCATTAGAAGTAGAAGTTAGGCAGTAGAGATTAGAATAGAGAGACAGCTAAGTGATAGCTTAGAGTAACTTAGTATAGATTGATAGTGTAGTTGAAGAAGAAGGAAAGTTTTCCTTTGAAAACTTTTGCAAGAGATTGTTGTGTAAAACTTTCATAATAAAAAATCTTTTTATTGATGGTGAAATTCGTCTTTGTTATGGATAGCTAGCGAGGTTTCTTCATCCCTTCTACTTCAAGTAGCGTAATTTCATTTTTATGCAAGTAAATGTTAGGAATTGTGGAATGTGGTCTTCAATTTGAGCAAAACTTCGTCTATCCATACCACTAGTGGGCTCGCTGATGGTGAGTTCGCCTTGCGTGGTCAACTGGAACATCGCGGACTTAACTTCGTTTGTGATTCACACGTTGGTATGCGTCGTTGTGACGGTGTCTTCGCGTTGAATTATGATCTGAACACCTTGAGCTACTCCTCTGAAGATTGCATCGATTCTGTGGAGGCTGTCTGAAGCGAGGCAAAGCAGAGCTTGGTTCGAGCTTGTGAGAATTGATCGCCATGTCCCACGCCTTAGAGTAAATTAGAGACTTCTTAACCTTACCCCATTTCATTCAGTACTTTCTGGTTAGAATAGGAAACCCGCGCTTGATAGACAAATCTTTTGAGCATTTGAATTCCTTTCTCCGCTACCGAACAATTTCGTAAGTCCCCTTGAAATACCAGCAAATCACATCGAGCCAACTGAGCCTATTCACACTAAGAGAACCTTGGAGTTGAACGCATGAACTCTCTCGCAATCTTAGCATGCTGGATACTTTGATCAAGAGAGAATAGGGTAGCCGTTGGCGACTTCATTTTGCGTTGGTGTGGTCACGAAAAATACATCAACATTTCCTAAGGAATGGAACCAATGGACCCCTAAGACTGTATTAGTCTCACCAATACCCACAACATAAAATTCATTGGTCACTATGTAGTTATCCAATGCTATGCTCAATGGTGGGACTTGCTTAGTGTGTTTCATGCTGAATCCATCAACAACCATTACACTGAAGCCCTCAAAGTCCTCTATCTGCAAACCCCTCTTAGCAACTAGAGCCTCATCTATGAAATTATGGGTTGCCCCACTATCAATCAGCACTATAACTTGCTGCCCCTATAAAATTCCCCTAACTTTGAATGAATTATATCTAGGAGTGCCAGAAAGGGTAGCGATGGTTCCTCCCTTCTCTTAATCCAACAGGTGTCCCTCTCCATCTATGGTCTCCCCATCTAAATCCACTTGTACAATTCTAGTAGCTCCTTCATTCCTCTCCTCCTCACCATCTAAAACCACTTCTATATAGCGAACCTTCCCTTTTCCGAAACACATGTGACTAGACTCCCAAGGTTCTTTGCAAGAGAAGCAAAGATTTTTGCTATGAAGTTCATTTCTAACCTCATCGTCAATGTAAGTTTTCTTTGGCTTCTCTTTATGGAAAGGTTTCATGTCTTTTTTTGGTGGAAATGGTTTAGGCTGGAATTTGCTTTTTTTTTTGTATTCATTGTAGTTAACAAAATAGTTCATATTGAACCACTATACAGAAGTGCAGTTGTTACATGTTTTTCCTCAAAAAAGGAGTGATTTTTGCTACGACTATTAAGCCACATAGGGCTTTCAGTTCAAAAAATTGTAATACAAAACATTATATATTAATATTTACATCTAACTTTTACTTTTGCTTATATCTTTAAATACATCTTTGATTAACTATTAGTCCCTTTTCTCCTTCCCGTAGCCTTTGTTTGAGTTTTGCTGGAGTTAACTATGTTTCCCATGAGATTCTTCAGTCCCAGATTGTTGAGTCCTTTGAAGTATATCCATTGGTTTTCATATGACACCTCCTTCTTGGTTATTTATACTTTGCCTTTTTCCATGAGCTTTCTAAATTTGTCTTTGGCTACTTCCATTGTGATGGACACCTGCATTAACACATTGTAAATAGTGAGTCTTCTGTTAGACTCAGTAAGATCCCTCCTAGTGCCTTGGTACTTTTCATTATTCCTATCCTTTCATAAAAACCATAAGATTTCAGTAGAAAAGATTAACCAGTAGAGATTATATGCTTTCTTTAACCCATCTATTTTATCTTTTAGAATATCCAGTTTTCTTTTTTCATTTATTTCCCCCTTTTCATGTACATTAATTTGGAAAAGGTTCGAGATTTCCTTAGCAAAGAAACAGTCAAAGAAGATGAGTAATAGATTCTACCCTTTTACATATGCTACAAACATTTGGACTGATTTTAGAGTCAGTATTTGGTAATCTGTTCAGCAATAGCATCCATTTAAAACCAGCTTTTTTAGGATCTAGGATATTGTTCCAAAGATAAGAAAAAAATTTATTCCATTGTCTTTGATTAAGGTTTAGGTTCCAACACTTGTTAAGGTGAGCAGCCTTGAAGGAGTGCTAAAGGCTTGTTTTTGTGAAATGTGTTCCACCAAATAGATCTCTCAAGAAATATTTTCTATTCAGACAAGCAGATAGTCGTGCCACCTTGACTTCACGTTGTGAGTTTGTACCCAACTTATCGTCAGATAATCATTCCCGCTCTGTTTCCTCATGCTCTGAATTCTTGAGGGGATTGGATAGTTAAGTTACTTAGTTTTGTGTGTTGTAGTTAAGTCTTGCGAAACCAAAAAATACTTAGCTGCAATGTATAGAGTTTTTCTTAAACCTTGTGCCTCTTACAGCTAAGACAAAAAGATAGGATATAGTTTAGTTTATTTCCCTTTTCAAGCACTTTTGTCAAGCACAACGAGGGAACTTCCCCTCCTAATTTGAAGAGCACTCATTGCATAGTGTGCATAGTTGTCTGTACCAACTTGCACTCGAGAGGTGTTAGTTGTTACGCCAACAGAGTACCAACTGGTGAAGTCATATCTGTCACCCTCCTATATCACGCCTCCTTCCACCAGAGTCTGCAAGGGCATGTGCATTAGAGCCTCCAGACGAAGAACAATCTTAGTATGATAAATATGTGTCTCGTTCCAGGCCTGATCAATGGTGTCCATGTGTGCTAGAATGCTAGAGGCCTGTTGATAAGCATGAATGAGATCCTCCATGAACTTCTCTGTCTGAATGCGAATACTGCCAATCCACTTATCTGCCTCCTGAGCCATCTTCTTCAAACCCTCCAGGCCACTAATTGATTCTCTCGGGAGTTCTGCCGGAAGGGGAACTGCAAGATTCTCTTGTCCGCACGGACGTGCTAAGTGCTGAACATAGCCAATCAGCGTCCTATGCTCCTTCTTCAACTTTTTGTATTTTCCCTCTCTACAGAGCAATCTATCCTTCAAAGCCTGATAGGAGCTGTCGCATTCTTCAGTTAAATCTGAGCTCCAGTGGGATGACCTAGCTCAACAGTAGTAATCACATAATTTTCTGGCATCTCCTCATCTTGATTACAATCTTCTCTTGGGATAGCTACATGAAGTGTGCGAGAACTTGCTTCATCTGTAGAAATCTTTGAGAATTTTTTGGTCCTCTTCTTCTCTGGCGGTGCACTGATTCTGCTTAGGAATTCATCCGTTTCGATTGCTGGGTCAATCTCCTCCTCGGGATCCATCCTCATTCTCTCCCTTAACCAATCCGGCACTTCCTGCTGCGGGTCACAAACAATGAGTGGCTGCTCCTCTCTCGCTTCTTCTTCATGCACTTCTTCTCTATCATCATCCTGAGGAGGCTCCTCCACCTCTATATGTTGGGTATCCTCTCCCGAAACTTGAGCCTCCTGTCCTGTAGTAGTCTCATCCTCTAATGCTGCCTAAGTGGGTGTTAGTTGCTGTTTCCTCTTCTTCTCCCTGCTGCTCACCTCCTCTAGGCATATTGATGCTCTGACCAACTGACTCCCTATGGGATGGCTGATTTGCTTCCTGTAGTTCTTGTTCTTCATTCAATCTGTTTCTCTGACTCTCAAACAGTGAAAACTCCTGCACGCTTGAGGATCATGCTTGCGACCGTAAGCGCGATGCTTCTTCTACCCTTTGGGGTACTAGCTGAACTTGTTCTTCTCTTCGTGGCTCAGAAGTTTGGGCAACTTGTTTTCTTTTCTTTGTTGATGGCGGCCTCTGGTCACCCATGAGATTGTAGATGAGAGCAATTGATTTGTGTTTGAGCTTATTCACACGCCTCTCCACCCAGCTCCTTGTGAATGTCAGAACCAGTATGCATAGTGTATCCAAGTCTGTGATCTTTGGCTCTGACCAATTAGGTAGTGGGACCGGTGTGTTTCTCATTGACTCATAGTCTGGCTGCA
Organism: Sequoia sempervirens; assembly: GCA_007258455.2. Classification (NCBI taxonomy): domain Eukaryota; kingdom Viridiplantae; phylum Streptophyta; class Pinopsida; order Cupressales; family Cupressaceae; genus Sequoia; species Sequoia sempervirens. The sequence continues at coordinate 60,607 of VDFB02168173.1, forward strand.
TTACATTCACGTCCTCATCTTCTTGATTCGGGACTGGGACAATCTCGCATTCTCTAATCATCTTCAGCATTAGCCTGGTAAACATCCTCCTTACTTTAGCATCGTCTTTTGCGTTAGCCCAAAAATCTTCAATATGAGCTTTGTGCCGGTAGTCCACACTTTGCACCACTCTGATGTGTTGGCGTAAAATCTAACACCTCTGGAGTGCAGGTTTGTACGGACAGCTATGTACACTACGCAATGAGTGCTCTTCAAATTAGGAGGGGAAGCTCCCTCGTTGTGCTGGAATGCATGGAAAAGAAAAGTAATCTAAGTCCTATCTTTTTGTTCTCAGCTGGAAGAGGCACAAGGTTAAGAAAACCAAGAACGTTGCAGCTAAGGATTTTCTGGTTTCGCAGATCATTAACTACAACTAAGCTAACTACTTTAAATCTATCCAGTTTCCTCAAGAAAACAGAGCATGAGGAAATGGAGCAGGGATGAGATTCGGACGATAAACGAGTTTAGATTCTCTGCTTGAAGGCAGGTGGGCGCAACTATCATCTCAATCTAAACTAAACTTATTGGGCACAAAGCAGATTAGGAATTTACCAAAGCAACCTTATGAAACCACTTGTGGCATAACACTTGATCAAAATAGTAAAGTCTTCACAAAACAGCTTTATCACCACAATCTCACGAAACCCTATGTGGCATAACGATTGATCACAATGGTAAAGATTCACAAAACAGATTTATCATCTCAACTCTCGAAAACCTATGTGGCATAACGATTGATCACAATGGTAAAATGCGAAAACAGATCTAACTATGGGAGGAATTTACCACGCCAATCTTATGGAACCCTATGTGGCATAACACTTGATTGAAAGTAGTAAAGACTTCACAAAACGATTTTATCATCACAATCTCACGAAACCCTATGTGGCATAACACTTGATTGAAATGATAAAAGATTCACAAGACATAAAGAATCCACCATTACAATTGCATGAAACCCTATGTGGCATAACACTTAATCATAATAGCGAAGACACATGAACAAATACCAAAAGAGCAATATTGAGGGCAAGGTAGGCGCAGCATATATTTCTCTCTCAAGCAAAAGTTATTTACAAATGAGCATAAGCTCTTGTTTATATACATCAAGGTGTAGGGAACCCTAAAATCACCTTGTGTTATCTATAGTTCCTGCAATGCATGCAAGCAATGCGCCAAACCCTAATTAAGTAAACTATACAGTTAACTGGGAAACTACCCTCAGTTTGACTGAAACATCTAATCTAAAAATGGACAATTGTGCGAGCATGCACGTCCTTATTGAAAACAAGTTAACTGGAAGACTAACATCAGTTAACGAAAAACCCTAAATAAAACTCCAAGTGTGAAGAGGAACTTCAGAATAGAGATGCATGAAATAACAACTTTGAGTTAACTGAAAAGGGTAACACCCAGTTCAACTCGTGTGTGTAATGTCTATCCTGAGAAGTGGAAACTGAAGTCTACTGGTTGTGATCTCGAGCAACCAATCCCTCAACGAGGCTGTCAACTGCATCAGCATCTGAATGTCAGCAACTTGAGCAATCTTTGCAATCTTTGCACACTCAACCAGCATTTCACTGACTGGTAACTTTGGCGGCTCCGTAATTGAAGTGTTAGCCAACATCTCTTCTGCAGCTTGATACAAATCGGTCTCAGCTTTTCTGATGAAGTCATGAATTAAAACCAATTTGGTCTTGAATTCAATCTGTGTGTATTGTACTCTGAAAAACTCGCCTGTTGACTGTGAACACGGCTATATTCTGACAACTTTTCTGGAAAGCTAAAAATACCCTGCTGAGGGTAAAAATAGCCTATCGAAGCGCAATTTTCAGCGAAAAATCTGAGATATGGGTTTTGTCCAGAAAAAGATTCTAAGACAACCCAGAACGTCAAAAATGCAAAAATATGACTTCTACTCGACCATGCAAAGACTTTTCAGTTGAGAAATTTAGAAACTCAAGAACGAATGTTCTGAAGTTAAAAATTCCTGAAAAATCAAACGCACGATTTTAATTCGAGGAAGCTATATGAAAATGATCCAGATGTTGAGACTTGTCAATTTGCCAATTTCAGGAACATGCGAATTGAAAATGAGAGAAATCTGAGAACCAAGGAGGAAAAAGACGTTTTTTGTATGTCTTCTTCTGTGAAAATCGCTCAAGATTTCTTTGAATTGCTGAGAACTGTGAACTTTAACCTGCAAAAGAATGTGATTGGAGAAATCGCCTTTGCAAATAGATGAGAAATCTGCCTTTGTTTGAGAAATACGAATCTCCCTTGAAAATACGCCTTGTGAATGAAGAAAAACGAATTTTGCTTGAAAATACGCCTTTGCCTTGAAGAAAAACGAATTTTGCTTCAAAATTATGAATTTCCTTTGACAAAATTTGCCTTTGAGAATTAGGATTTTCCCTTTGAAGAAAATATGAATCTCCTTGAAAAATACGAATTCTCTTGAAAATATGAATGATAAATGAAGAAGGCGCCATGCTTAAAGAAGATGAAATTCGCATTAATCTGACAACTGCAAGAATTCAAAACCCTGACAATAATAGAAGTCCTCTGATTGGTTGCCCTTCAGTTTACCCGGCTGAGCATCATTATCAAGTCGTAGTACTCTTGCTTCATATCATCCGATATAATTTGCTTGGGCAGCTTGGTGCGTGGAGGCCTGGGCTTTTGCATCCAAACTGAATTAATCATCCTATTAGAAGTGGGAAGTCCAAATGCTTCTCCAATAGCATCAGGCGTGAGATTGGCAAATAACTTGCCATCAGGAGAAACAATCGTTCTTCGTTCTGGCCTATAACAATTGGCACAGTGACTGACGGAGGGTGGCCTCCTAGTCCGTACATTCGTCCTCTGAGTGCTCCCAGGTTAAATGAGCCGAGGTTGGTATCAATCAAGGCTCCCAGCTTTGAAGTAAACTTTGACTCAAGAAGAAATGGCTTGCTGAGTTTCTTTATTATCACCTACCTAGATGCATTACCCTTGTTTGTTTCAAAATTTGCAGTCTTGCCTGCAGCCTTGTTTGCCCCTGCAGCATCTCCTCTTCCTGCTTCAGCCATCCTCAACACTTTCAGCAGTGTAACTTCAAAGCTCAACACCTTCAGCAATATAACCTTTGGCACTTAGAAAAAAAATTCGCCCAAGCTTGCTCACATCAGCAACTTCTCTTCACACTTTCCTTTCCTTCACCCTCTGAACTTTGAATTTGCACTTGCAGCTGTGAGGAGAAATGAAGATTTTCCTAGCTCTTATAACTGAGTCTGAGAATACTTCAACTTCTAGAAGAATGCTTATTTTAGTAGACTCATTAATTTCTTCTTCCACTACTCTGCAGGAATTCGAATTTTTCCCTCCTTTGGCAATTTGCAACAATTATCATTTTGAAATTTTGAAAATTTCATCCCCATCAAAATTCATCTTTCAAGCGCCATAGAAAAAAAAATCCATCACAGAGAATTTAGGCGTATTTTATTTTATTCCTCTTAAAAATATTTTATCTCCCTTAGAAAATTTTCATCAATCTTAAATCCAACGCCCATCTTGAAATCATATTGCAAGGCGTAATATTTTTAAAATTTAATCCCCTTAGGAAAATATCCTAGACACCCAGATTCTTAAAAAATAATTCCCCCTTAGAAAAATATTTCACAACTTCATTATTCATGGGTGCACACGAAGGGGTTCATTTAATTTTTTTGACCCTTGAATTTTTTTTTTGGCTAATGTTTATCTTCTCTTTGATGGGAGCATCTTGAAGGGGCTCATTTAATTTTCATGACTTAGAAATTTTTTATTTTATCCCTTTCTAGCATCTGGGCGCATATTAGGGGGTCTGCTTCCATCTCAACGCCTTGGCAAAACTCTTCATGCCTCTTTATACTTTGGGTGCATTTGGAGTCTTGTGCTTTCATCTTTATTTTCCTTAGAAATTTTCTTTCAACCTTCATAGGATGGGCGCATATGAGGGGGTGTGTTGCCATTTTCAACACTTAGAAACTTTTCCATTTATCCTTTTTCCCTTGAGCGCATCTGAGGCCATGTGCCTTAGAAGATTTCCTTTCATCTTCTTCATGATGGGTGCATTCTAGGGGTCAAGCTTCCATCTTCATGCCTTAGCAAATTTCCTCTCTATCCAACTCCATGATGGGCGCATTTCAAGGGGGGAGCTTTTGTTTTCCACGCCTTAGAATTTTTCACCTTTATCCATTCTACTTTGGGCGCATTTTACCCCTTCAAGTCTGAAGTTAGGGCGCATATAGGGGTTCCTTCTTTTATTTTCATAACTTAGAAATTTTTTTCTCAAGCTCTCTTCCATTGTGGGCGCATTTGAAGGGACCTATTTCATGTTGTGGGTGCATTCACACGGGAGAGCTTCCATTTCATCTTTTCCTTAGACGTTTTTCAACATATTATTCTTCTCTTGCCTTGGGCGCATTCAGCAAGGTGCTCTTCCATTTGAGGGCGCATTTGAGGTGCCTAGCTTCCATTTTGTGACATTTAGAAAATTTTCAAGGCCTCCTTACAACTTGGGCACATATGGAGGGGGTACCTGCCATTCTCAAAGACTTAGAAAATTTTCATCAACTCCTCCTTAGAACTTTGGCGCATTTGAGGGGTGGTGGTGCCGTTTTGCCATGACTAGAATTTTTTTTTTTACTCACCTACTTAGGGCTTGGGCGCATTTTGAGGGTGGAGCTTCCAGTTTCAAATACTTGAAATTTTTTCTTCACTCCTCTCTTGGGCGCATTTGAGAGGTGGTCAGGCAATTTTGATGAGTTGAAAATATCTCTCACCAACTTGCTTCTCTTCTCAATCTGTCATGTCCCCATTTTTGACGAGCATCAGAGTTCGTAAGTTTGGCCTATCAGGAGACCCTCGTAGGCTGATAGGGTGGTTAGAGGGTCGTTTCGGAGCTTGGCTCAGCGTCAGATTGGCAGTTGTGATCAATTGGCTTTCGTTTGGGCTCGATCGAAGACTTTTTGCAGAATTGCTATTTTTAGCAGTTCCTGGCAGTCAGCGTGGGACCCCTGCTATTTTTAGCAGTATGGACTTATGGCATTCAGAATCACTTCCGTTGTCGTCAGCATCAGACGGCTCGAGCATCGGGTTAATAATGAGCGAGATATTAATATTTAATTGTATTAATTAAATATTAATTATTTAATGATTATAATGTAAAGTTATAATATTAAATTATAACTTAAGTGATTTGTCTTGAGGGGTGCGCCCATCATCAGAAAGGGGCCAGTTAGTAATTATAATTTATTATAATTATTTGACGGAGAACTATTGAAAAATTAAAAGAATTAAAAAGTCAAATATTTAAAATTCCCTATCTTTAAGGAAATTGCACTTTTGAGAAGAATAAAGGGTTTTGCCTTGGGAATTGTGCATTATGACATTTTTATGAATGGGAAATTAGCCAGTCTTTGCCAGAGAACGGAGACCTTAGGGTTTGTGTTCGAAATTCTTGGAGAACGAGCCATCTCCATTGAATCAGTTCAGAGGGTGTGAGATACCACCTGATTTACTGCCAGTTGTGAGATTTCTTCATACAGAGGAAATTATAGAGCTTCACAAGTTAATCATTTACAGAGTTTTGATTCAGAGTTCCATTCAGAAGACAAACAATCATCAAAGCGCCTATTCTATTGTTGTTCTGGAGGCTCAAGGAAGAGCCGTACTTTTTAATTGCTATTGGCTGCTGTCTTAAAGGCCGTACGGTTTTGTACCAGGCCGTACTTCTACAAGCTTCTTAGTGATTCAAATCTCAGAGGGTTTTGCCAGGGTTTTATTCAAAAGATACATCTCTATCAGGGCGCACCTATTTAACAGAGTTCTGGAGTTTCAAATATTGACTTAAAGGAAGTCGTACATTTGCATTTATACCAGCTGCTGCAGCCGTACTCTTCACACAGCCGTACCTTCCAGCCACAAGGAGACGCCTTCACTTTTGATCATTTATCTGCTTTCACTCAAGCGCCTAGCATACTGGGACATTCCTTGGTTACCAGACGGAGGGAGAAGGGAGGAGCCAACTCAGCCGTACCTTATTGTTCATCTACAGCCTGCTGTTTACCAGGTTCTTATCATAAAAAAAAAGTGTATTCTCATTTGCATGTTAGCAGATCCATGTTGCAATGAGCTCATATGAATGATAAAAGAAACGCCTTCATTATACCTTGTATTTTCTATGCATATTGGCTATCTAGGATTTTTATAGAATTTATTATTATTTTCTAGCAAAATCGTACTCTTCATTTATTGCTTAAAACCCTAGAAACGTCCAAAACTCAAAAACTTCAGAAAAGATCGAAAAAACTGTCAGATTCAGAATTAGGGGAAACTTAGGGTTTCTACAGTGGTATCAGAGCTAAATCCTGCCATCCTGAGGGTTTAGCCATCTTCTGCAGCCGGAACAGTTTGGGTTTTTACCAGGTATTATTCTCAGGTGAGCGTTGGTTGACAGGCAACAGGGTTCGATCTGGCAGCCGGGAAACATGGCTGACAGAACTGACAGGAATTACAGGACTGATAGAACAGATAATGTTAGAACAGAGTTTCTTCATAGTAACAGAGGTCAGGGCCGTGCAGAGGTCTTGCATGCACTCAGAGATCTTCGTGCAGGTCAATGGCAGTCAAATGGTGTATTACAGCAGTTGGCAGTTGCACTTCAGAGACTGGATACTCCGAGGAGACCGTCACCACATCGTGACGATGACAGGAGTGTTGCAGGTTCACGGAGAGCTCCTAGGACAATGTCACGACAGCAGATAGGCCTACTAGGCCCACTTTCACGAGACAGGAGCCCGATGAGGCTATAGCAGGTGAACAGCATGAGGGTTTGTTCGTTGGTACCTTTAGGACAGCGAACGACGAGTGGCAGTTAGTACCACCTGAGTTCAGCGGAAGGAATACCGTTGACAGAACACCACAAAACACCGAAAGAGAAGTGGTTAGCATGTTCCAGGAGTATAGCATTCTACCGCAGAAAATTAAAAAGGAACTCCCTTTCATGAGTTACATGGATTTGCACCCGAGTCTTTGCCATAAGACAGAGTTTGCAAGACAGAAATATCTGACTATAGCTCGTGAGTTGTTTACGTCTGGAACGGATAGAGAATCTACGCATAAGGGTGATACAATCCTTCATGAGAATGATTTGGTATTTTCAAATCCCTATGAAGTAGGCAGAAATTTATTACAGGAATTTGATAAGCGTGCTGATTTGAGTCAAGACAGCACTAGCACAGCTTGGGGTAATAATTTACCTACATCGTCTTTGCAGGAGGTGACTCAAGAAGTTTCTACTATTGAAGCCACTTCTGATTTTTATGACAGCAATGGCGAAACTTCGCGTGAGCATGACACAACAGAGGTTTCACACATGCAAAGTACTCCTATTGAGTTGTCGCATGAAGAGACTCAAGAGTTGGGTACGAGTGATGCAGTTGGCGTTGAGAATTTAAGTCATGGTGAATCTGATTTTCCGGATCAGACCTTTGAAAACAAGCTAGAGGATTCATATGTTGATATGGAATCCCAGGATCATGCTTTGGATGGGCATGCAGTCACTGTTGGAGTAGAAGCGTGTGAAGATACTGTCAGACCAGCGACTTCTACCGTACCAGTTGAGCCATCCTTTGAGGTACAGAGCAGCAGTACCTTAGATGTTGAGGTGTGCATGGATGAAAGCACACATGATGCTGCTTATCATGAGGTGAGTGATGACGGATCAGCGTCATATCATAGTGCTTATTGTGAACCGGAAAACTTGTATGGGGGTCGTAAGCTACAGAATCCTCATCATTTGGTTGGGCAACTACAAGTGAAGGACACAATGATTGCTACCGCCCTTGAGCATTTTGACGTTGCTCGTCAGATGTTGACTACCTACAGTTGGAGTCCTTCTTCGACAGATGAGCACAGTGATAGTGGTTTTTCCCTTGCAGTGATACATGCACTCCGAGAAGCAGTTGGAACGATGAAACAAAACTACCTAAAATTACTTGCGGATAGGGATTTCCTTCTCGAGTGGGATTGCATTTGTTATGATGCATTGAAGGGAAAAGAGGAGCGAATCGATGAGCTCACCCATGAGCTTGAGGTGACTATGGATTCATTGCAGAGCATCCAGTTGGCTCTTCGAGAGTCACAGTTACAGATTGAGAAGCTTACCGTGGCGTTGAGTTTAGCACAATCTTCACCACCTTTGGATATAGTTCAGTCTTCCATGGTAGCGGTTGGTGAGGAGTATACACCCATGGTACTTAGTAGTGAGGGAGATGTTGAGGATGAGGTTACATCCAGCACAGTCACAGGAGCAGTTGGTACAGATAGGATGAGTACACTATATGAGAGTTGCAGTGAGCCACGCGTTGCACCAGGTCCTCTCGACATTAGTTCTGTGATAGGTGATGCAGGGCAGTTCATTGATAGTTCCTGTGACATGGTTGTTGATACACTGGAGAGTTGTATGACAACCCTCGATACTTGTCCATCTTCACAGCAGATATCCAGAGTCTCATCCAGTTGGGAGATTGGCACTTATGTTGATTTGTTTCCCTCTCCTGGAAGCAAATCAATCATTTCATCAGATTCAGTTGACTATGATCGGCAGCTAGTTGAGCCAAGTCAGGAGTACAATTCAATTTATTATTCCAGCGATTCAGAGATGGATGATTCAGATCAGGATGGAGGGATTGCGCAGTTTGTGAACAATCCATTATTTGAATTTGATGGTGGTTTGGTCTATGATAATCCGCTCTTCGAGTTGGAGGCTGATCGTACTCTTGATGCTAGTTCTTGGTTGGGTGATAATAGTAGTGTTTGGGATTGTTCCAGTGCATCGCAATGCCAAACAAGACTCACCGAGGAGTTTAATGAGGTGTACACGGTGAGGAGTGCTTATAGTTTTTCCTTTGATCCACCTGTACATGATTTGTATTCGATGCACCATACTCGTGCACAGGGTGATTTTCTCGGTACAGTCGAGGGGAGTAATTCATTATTGTGTGCAGAGTTACCATCTTCACAAGATGGGGTTGGCGGCTGCGAGTACTTGACTCAGTTGTCTGTGGGGTATTACTTGCAGGGACAGCAGTTCGTTTTACATCATGCCGATATGTATTTGACAGGGCCTAATACTTCTATGTCGCAGATTTTTCATACAGGTACATGGTTACAAGGCGACTATGGTATTAGTTGGCATGATGGCGTGGACAGTTATCACATCCATGAGGATTTAGCAGAGGACAGGGAGAGATTCAGGGCAGTGGATGCTTCTAGGAGTTTTTATCTCTGCATGACAGATGGATGTGGATTCATATTGTATTGGGATCCTGGTGGCGACAGCTTTGGTACCGACCATTGGGTGGGTCCCATTGGGTTACTTCACTATTCTCAGCATGGTGAAGTTGGAGGCAGTAGAGCGCAGTGGCAGTCTGAGGATGACAGTCACGACAGACTTTCACTCTGGGTTTGGGATCCAGGGATAGCTTGCGCAGTTGAGTTTTTATTGATGCTACAGGAGACAGTTCGAGATGTGTGGGACATTACATAGTTTGTCTTTTGGGCCTCCCGAGGATTGGAGTTTCTTTGCAGTGGAGATTGCTTGGGGTCAAGCAATTTCGGGGAGGGCGGACTGTCATGTCCCCATTTTTGACGAGCATCAGAGTTCGTAAGTTTGGCCTATCAGAGACCCTCGTAGGCTGATAGGGTGGTTAGAGGGTCGTTTCGGAGCTTGGCTCAGCGTCAGATTGGCAGTTGTGATCAATTGGCTTTCGTTTGGGCTCGATCGGAGACTTTTTGCAGAATTGCTATTTTTAGCAGTTCCTGGCAGTCAGCGTGGGACCCCTGCTATTTTTAGCAATATGGACTTATGGCATTCAGAATCACTTCCATTGTCGTCAGCATCAGACGGCTCGAGCATCGGGTTAATAATGAGCGAGATATTAATATTTAATTGTATTAATTAAATATTAATTATTTAATGATTATAATGTAAAGTTATAATATTAAATTATAACTTAAGTGATTTGTCTTGAGGGGTGCGCCCATCATCAGAAAGGGGCCAGTTAGTAATTATAATTTATTATAATTATTTGACGGAGAACTATTGAAAAATTAAAAGAATTAAAAAGTCAAATATTTAAAATTCCCTATCTTTAAGAAAATCGCACTTTTGAGAAGAATAAAGGGTTTTGCCTTGGGAATTGTGCATTATGACATTTTTATGAATGGGAAATTAGCCAGACTTTGTCAGAGAACGGAGACCTTAGGGTTTGTGTTCGAAATTCTTGGAGAACGAGCCATCTCCATTGAATCAGTTCAGAGGGTGTGAGATACCACCTGATTTACTGCCAGTTGTGAGATTTCTTCATACAGAGGAAATTATAGAGCTTCACAAGTTAATCATTTACAGAGTTTTGATTCAGAGTTCCATTCAGAAGACAAACAATCATCAAAGCGCCTATTCTATTGTTGTTCTGGAGGCTCAAGGAAGAGCCGTACTTTTTAATTGCTATTGGCTGCTGTCTTAAAGGCCGTACGGTTTTGTACCAGGCCGTACTTCTACAAGCTTCTTAGTGATTCAAATCTCAGAGGGTTTTGCCAGGGTTTTATTCAAAAGATACATCTCTATCAGGGCGCACCTATTTAACAGAGTTCTGGAGTTTCAAATATTGACTTAAAGGAAGCCGTACATTTGCATTTATACCAGCTGCTGCAGCCGTACTCTTCACACAGCCGTACCTTCCAGTCACAAGGAGACGCCTTCACTTTTGATCATTTATCTGCTTTCACTCAAGCGCCTAGCATACTGGGACATTCCTTGGTTACCAGACGGAGGGAGAAGGGAGGAGCCAACTCAGCCGTACCTTATTGTTCATCTACAGCCTGCTGTTTACCAGGTTCTTATAAAAAAAAAAAGTGTATTCTCATTTGCATGTTAGCAGATCCATGTTGCAATGAGCTCATATGAATGATAAAAGAAACGCCTTCATTATACCTTGTATTTTCTATGCATATTGGCTATCTAGGATTTTTATAGAATTTATTATTATTTTCTAGCAAAATCGTACTCTTCATTTATTGCTTAAAACCCTAGAAACGTCCAAAACTCAAAAACTTCAGAAAAGATCGAAAAAACTGTCAGATTCAGAATTAGGGGAAACTTAGGGTTTCTACACAATCTTGGGCGCATCTTGGTGGGTCTTTTGCCATTTTCATGACTTAAGACAATTTTGTGCCTTTTTGCTCCTCACCTAGGCATGCCTGAACACTTAGCCAATTTCTCAACCTGCTTTCCCTCACTTTCTATTTTTAGTAATTCCTTGATTTTCGGACCCCTGCTACTCCTGTTGACTTGAAATTAACTCCACGTGATCCTCATGACCTAACTGTGTTGTTCACACCTACCATCCGTGCTGACCTGCTATTTTTAGCCTTGCTCTAGAGGTGACTTACTATAAATAGTAAGTACTTGGATTGTGCTCAAATTTTACCAGTAGACTACTTGAAGGATGCTGATCGCGATGGGATACATCAGTTTTTCATTTTTCTTGAATTTTACCCTTCATCTTGAGTCTCGAAGTTGGAAACCATAATCTGACTTGCATGTGCCTCAAATGACCTCCGTTTGACTCCGTTTATGCTTTGGATTGCTCTGTTCGTGATATTGAAGCTTTGGGGGCTGCTGGAGTGAACCTGCAAAAAATAGTAAGTGCTTGAAAAAGTGACCAACCAACTGTCGGATGTGTTTGCATGTCATACTGCCCGAGAGATCTCAAAAAACCCAGAAAAACCCAGAAAATTGGTCTGCACGTGGGTACTTGCTAAAAATAGTAAGTCATCAACTCGACTTGCATGTTACATCATCACAAAGCTCTTGAAAAACCCAAGAAGATTATCCTAACATGCATTGAAAAATCATACATGCAAACCCTAAAAATTGCTCTGAAGCCAAAACTGCTAAAAATAGAAAATTGTCAGAATTTGCTCAAATTTTGCAGGCAAGTAGCCCAAAGTGCTCTAAATGTGGTGTAGCAGTCAAAATTTCCAAAGTCCTGAGAAAAAGGTCCCAAATTGAGTACTTACTAAGTTGTCAGAATTCAGTGAAAATTTAATGGGAACCTGCTTGAAGCTTCTTGAACGCAATGCTAAGCTCAGATTTCAATTCGCTCACTCAAATTGACCTCAAATTAGCCCGAGGAATACAAACCCTAATTTCACAGACATAGCCAACATTTCAACTTAGGCCCAAGAGATGGGCACATCCCTAGAAAGACAGATGGAACCAAGAGAGATAGCAGGAAAACCAACCAAAACCAAAGCCACAAGACCCAAACGGAGCAAAAATTAGGGGGTCCCCATTTTGAATGGGGTGATGTGTGAAAAAGTCACAACAGTACTCTCCTTCTCAGCCTTCAGTTCCTTCATTCTTATCATGTCTCTCCTTAGAGCTTGTATAGTCTTTGACTCACCCTCGCTATTGTCGTCTGTACTCTCCTCATTGTCTGTCTTCTTCCCTTGGGAGGATGTTTTGTTTTCATTTTCTATATCCATCGCTTGATTGTATGCTTTGGTGTAGGATGATGAAGGTATGACCTTCATCTTCTTCCTCAAATACGGGAGCATCCCTTCGATGAACCATTGTTTCTTCAGACCGTCAGCTAGCTAAGTCTCTAGTTTCACCAATAATTCCTTCAGCCTATGATTATAGGCTTGTAAGTTCTCATGCTTTCCTTGCTTCATGTTATATATTTCTGCCACAATTTCATTTTCATCCCTAAGAAGTTTAAATTTATCTTCAAACACTCTCTTGAGTAATCGCCATGAGATTTTCTGTGCTGCTTCAAGTTTCGTGTATCAATCTATAGCTATGCCTCTCAACATCACTGGTGTTGTGACCTTTTCACACATCACCCCATTGCAAATGGGGACCCCCTAATTTTTGCTTTGTTCGGGTCTTTTGGCTTGGTTTTTGTTTTGTTTTGCTGTTGTCTCTCTTTTGTTCCATCTGTCTTTCCGGGGATGTGCCCGTCTGGATTGAAATTTTGGCTAAGTCTGAGAATTAGGGTTTTGAATCTTTCGGCCAGTTTGAAGTCAAATGGAATGAATAAGTTGAAATCTAAGTTTGACAATACAGTTAGCATGCTTCCAGCAGGTCCCCAACAAAATTTCATTGGATTCTGACAACTTACTATTTTTAGTAAGTACCTAATTTGGGACATTTTTCTCAGCACTTTTGAAATTCTGATCGTTACACTGCATCCAGAGCATGTCAAGCTATTTGTCTGCAAAATTTTAGCCAGATCTGACAACTTTCTATTTTTAGCAAGTTCACCTTCAGAGGCAGATTTTAGGGTTTACATGCGAAGTTTTTCAATGCATGTTTGGAGAATATTTCTGGGTTTTCCGAGACCTACGCAACGGTATAACATACAAGATGAGATGATGACTTTCAACACTCAACCTTGGGAGGCTATTTTTAAGGTTTGCATGTTGGAATTTTCTATGCACGTCTGGATATTCTTTGTGGGTTTTTCGAAAGCTTCGCAGTGGTGTAACATGCAAACCAGGATCAAGACCTTTTTCAGGAGGTGTCTTCAGAGGCTACTTTTAGAGTTTGCATGTAGGAATTTTCAGCGCATGTCGGGTTATTCCTTATGGGTTTTTCAAGAGCTACACAGTGATGTGACATGCAAACACAGTTGGTCACTTTTTCGGGGACTTACTATTTTTAGCAGATCCACTCTGGCAGCCCCCCCAGCACTTTAGTATTACAAACTGACCGAGATGCAACAAAAACGGGGTCAAACAGAGGTCATTTGATCGACATGCAAGTCAGATTAGGGTTTCTAGCTTCGGGACCCAAAATGAGGGGTCAAACGCCAGAATCTTTGAAAACTAGTGTATCCCACTGTGATTAGTATCTTTCAAGCTATCCACTGGTAAAATTTGAAGGGAATTTGAGCACTTACTATTTATAGTAAGGCACTCCAGAAATAGGCTATTAATAGTAAGTCAGCAGCAGGCGCCAGTGTGAACTGGCAAGTCATCCGATGAGGATCACACCAGTCAGATTTCAAGTTAAACGGAGTTGTAGAAGTCTTGAAATCAGGCAGTTACTATAAATAGTAAATCACCTCCAGAAACATGCTATAAATAATAAGTCAGCACGAGATGGCAGTGTGAACAACTCAACTTGGTCATGAAGATCCTGTGGTTGAAATTTCAGATCAATCCAAGCTTCAGAGGTATGAAAATTAGAGGGCTTACTAAATATAGTAAAACAGGAGTGAGCAAGCCACAAAAATGTCTAAGTCTGAACAAATTCCTCCACCCCCTATGAAATGCACCCAAGAAGAGACTGGCAGGAGGATGAAAAAGTTTCAAATGTTGAAATTCCTACTCCCTACCCCAAATGCGCCCTCAAGGAGAGATGGTGATGGAGAAAATTATAAGGCATGAAATTTCCTTCACCACCCCCTAAATGCGCCCTCATCAAGCCAAGGTGAAGAAAATGTGCTAAGGAAAGGAAAATTCCTCCTCCACCCTCCAAATGCACCCACCTAGTTGCCAAGATGATGAAAATTTCTAAGTGTTGGAAGTTCCTCCTCCACCCTCTAAATGTGCCCATGTTAAAGTTGACTGAGAAAAATGCCTAAGGCATTAAAACTTCCTGTAGCCACCCTCAAATGTGCCCAAACAAGTAGGGAAGAAGACAAAAATTTTAAGTTTCCTTGACCCCACCACATTTGCGCCCATCTCTAGAGGTGTAAAGAAAAAGTGGCTAAGGTGTTGGGTTATTCCTGCTCCCTACTTGAAATACACCCAAATATGCTGAAGGTGGTGACTCTTTAAAAAGTTTCTAAGTGTTGACTTCCTCCTTAGCATGCAAAATGCGCCCAAGTTCAAGATGATTTTAGGGAAAAGTTGTTAAGTGTTGTTAGTTCCTCCACTCCAAGCAAAATGTGCCTGTGATTGGAGGAGAGATGGTGGTGAACAAATTTGTCTAAGTATTGTAAAATCCTTCTAGACCCCTCAAATGCGCCCATGCTGGAGATGATGAAATATGTTTTTTTTAAATTCCACCTTCCCTAGAGAGAAATACGCCTAAGCTTGAGAGAAGCTGATAAAATTCACGGAGGCATGTACGAATTGGCAAGGAGTCAGAATGTGCCAGCTTCATGAGATTGATGAAAATTGTTAAGGCCGAGCAAGAAAACACGCCCAGAGATGAAGAATGAAGATAAATTTGATGAGAAAATATTTTTCTAAGGTCTAAAAATCAAAAAATTAAAAGTACCCCTTTGTTTATAGACCCATGAATTTGATGCTTTCTGAAGGGAATTTTCTTTTGGGTACTGGACATCTTCGACAAGGAATGGATTTTGAAATTCTTCACGCCTTGCCGGAGACTTTAAGATGGAGAGTTTCTCAGGCGCCTGCTTGATGAAATTTTCCAAAGGAAATAAAAATTTTCTAACGCAGAGGAATAGAATATGAAAATGCCTAAGTCTGTTATCACAAGAAGGATAAATTATGTTGAAAAATGTTGATGAGGAGAAACACGCTCACAAGAAGGAAATGAAATTTGTCTTAGGCACAAAAAATTTGCAGATGAAGTGAAACTCAAGCATCAAGTTTCCAAATGCACCCTCAAGGTGGATAAATTTCTAAGGCACAAACTCCAGACATAGGTCCCTAAGTGCACAGGTGTTGAAAGGCTATGAAGAAGGCAAAGTTTGCTAGAGAAAAGTGATGAACCCTATCAGATCCGGAGATCACTCAGACCTTGGAAGTCAAAGCATGAAAATCAGGTAAGTGAGGTGAATTTATATTATGAAGTGTTCTGATGCTCTTCTCTTGCGTGTTTTGTAGGGTGAACACCAAGGCCAAGACATGATCACTTGTGGAGATGGAGCGAGTACTTGGAAGAAATGGCTAAGTGTTGACCTAGTATGCACTCCGCTTAGGAAGGCGAGTGGCAAAGGAGAACGGGTCAAGTCCAAGATTGGAGAATCCTTCAAGATGAGGATGAAAAAATGATGAAGACCTAGGCGTTAAAGAGTGATTTTCAAGCACTAAAACGCCCTCAAGGTTAAGGATGAGGAGTGAACAAAAGGCTTCAATGTTAAAGAATGACAACGGAATGGGCTAAAAAGCGAAGCAGAGAAATTCTCCTTAAGTGTAAAGTCCTTCGATGACCCAAAAGATGTTCTCCAACGTGCTTCATACGGCTCAAGATGCAGTGGCAGGAAGGAGGAAAATCACCATCAAACAGGTTAAAAAGTTACAGCCTTGGAGACAGATCGAGGGCGTGCCTGCCATACCCCCTTCAAGAAGTTGAAGCCACAATGATCAGACTCATCCAGTTTGTAGTCAGGGAGAAGAACAGTGTGAACGCGTTTACAAATAGGAATCTTCTAGAAGATGGAGGACATTAATTGCTCATTTATCACTCCACTCTTCTTGGTGGCGGTTTTTAGGGTTAGGGCTGATGTGGCTCGATCTGAGCCCTCCATTTGATTGTAATCTAAGCCGTCCATTGGATTGGGCCATCTATAAAAGGGGCATCACCCCTCATTTGTAATGGATTAGACAGTAGAGATTAGACTAGAGATAGGAAGATAGAGGGACAACTTAGAAGTAGCATAGCGTAGATCGATAGTGTAGTTTGAAGAAGGAAAGTTTTTCCTTTGAAAGCTTTGTAAGAAATTGTTGTGAACACTCTCATAATAAAAAGGGTTTTCATTGATGATGATCTTGTCTTTTGTTGTGAGTAACTAGCAAGGTTTCTTCGTCCTTCCGATTCAAGTAGTATCTTAAAGTAAAGTAAATTTCACTTCATGCAAGTAGCTAGTAATTGTGGAATGTGGTCTTCAATTTGAGCAAACTTCGTCTATCTATACCACTAGTGGGCTCGCTGATGGTGAGTTCGCCTTGCGTGGTCAACTGGAAATTTGTGGACTTAACTTCGATTACGATCTTCATGTTGGTATGCGTCGTTGTGACAGTGTCTTCATTGTTGAATTGTAATCTGAATATCTTTAGCTACTCCCCTTGAAGATTGCACCAGTTTTGTGGAGGCTGTCTGAAGTGAGGCAAGGCGGAATCTGGTTGAGGCTTGTGAAAATTGATCTCCACGTCCCACGCATAGATTAGTCCATAACATCTTCTATCCTTGCAACCATTTCAATTCAGTACTTCCTGGTTAGTTGTTGGCGTTTAAATTTGCACCTCTGGAATGTGTATTTGAAACGGACAATTATGCACAGTAAAACTGCTCTTCAAATTAGGAGGGGAAGCTCCCTCTTGCTGATGGTGTTGAAAGAAAGTAAACTAAAAACTAAGTTGTCTATCTTTTTGATCAGCTAGAGCACAAGGTTTATTAAACACAAACGCCGTAGCTGAGATTTTTTGTTTTAAGAACTTCAACTACGACTAACTTAAGCTAAAGACGTTTCTAACTTCTCAAGTAATACGCAGAGCAAGAGAAACTAGAAATGAACAAGGTTGATTCTCTGACAAAGTGCTTCAATAAACTATTTTCCAACAAACATCTACACACTTCAATGAAAGCTGAAATTAAGATCATAAAAGCATAACACAAATAACGGAAATCTGAGACATTATATCAAGGCAAAGGAGGCTTATGATTTCATTTCTCAAACTTCTGGAACAAAATATACTACTAACATGCCTGGAACAAGAGCTTGCAGCTAAAGAGGCTTGCAAAACTTGTTCTTACGCAATAGGAACAGCAATTATAATAACTCCTTGTTGGCTAAAAGAGACTCAACAATTTTCTATCATAAAACAATTGAACAACACTTGAATAACAAATAAAAGGCACAATAGGCTCAGCGTTTTGTTATCACTAGCATGGTTAAAGAAAACTAATGAGCAAAGGCTCTTATTTATAGGCAAGTAGAGGAGCTAAAATCTCCTTGCTTTCACAATCTAGGGCTTGCTTAGCAAGCAAGCTTTATTTGTAAATCTAGAAAGAAGATAACATCTAACACCTAAGAAAGCAGAAAAAGCGGGAAACGCCAACTATTACACTTTATCTTCTTTCTCTTCTCACAGAATGGATAAGAATTATTCCAAGAACAGAAAGAAAGCGGAAAGAAAGCTTCTAGAAGAAAGCTGCTTTAAATCTCTATGACATCCACCAAAAAGCAGGAAACTGTGTCTTGGTTCGGTGCATCTATCCCATCAATAGCAAAGTTGTGTTTTTCTAAAATATCTTCTCCATCTGCAATTGATCTTAGGAAATCTTCGACCTCATTGGCCGTCTTTTCAAACTTTGCTGACATCATCGAAATATGACTCATCCTCCTGCCAACTGGATTGCTGCTATCACAGCTGCGAACAACACTCTGAAATTGAGCTTGCACTTCATCAAGCCCGATGTAGGAACCATCTTCAAGACTGTATCGAGAAGGAATCTCTGTGACAAACTCACTGATGAAAAAAAGAGCTTCGATCACCCTTTCTTTGTAGGCAATAAACTCTTCGGATATCCTCTCATAAGTTTTAACTTTGAAAACATGACGCTCTCTCCAAGCAAGGATCTGCCTCTTGTGTTCTTTTGAAACTGCTGAACCATAGGCTGTATCTAAATCAGCAATGATGATTTCATGCTTTGGTTTTACTTCAACCATTGTTTGTTCAAATCCTTGGATACGTTGACGTAGCTCATGAGCGTTTTCTCTCAACTGAAACATCCGTGCCAAGATCTCCTTTCCTCTGACAATGAAACTCTCGATCCACTCTTGAGTTTCTTTCCCACAAATGACCAGCTGTCTTAACTGATGATGATCAGTTGGTGTCTCTAAAACCTGGGGCAGCAGCTGAGTCACCTGTGAAGAACCATGGACAAGGTTAGAAATATAAAGCTTGAGCTGCTATATTTCGGCCTTGAGGGCTGCCTTGTCTTCTCCATCCTTGAGCACTCTTTCCTGAAGACTTTCAGACACAACCCAAAATAGACTGACATTTGCATGTTTGGTATTTCTGTGAAGATTAGGCTTGACCATCACAAAGTCATCCATATTCACCTCATCCCTGTTTTTGTCCTCTGGGGGCAATGCAGTCTCCATGACTATCTCGCTATTAGGATTCCTATCAAAGTGAACTTCTTTCTTTGCTTTCTTCTTAGGAGGTTCCTGATAGATATTATCAAGGTCATCAAAATTCACCTAATATGAAGGTCTTCTTCTTACCCTTCCCAAGGAGTTTTCATGCTAAGACACGGTAGTATCTTTACTAATTTCCTTAGGAGGTACAATTGTAATTTCTTCATTATCTTCAATATCAAGGTCAATGTGGATTGGTGAAGACCCTGTCAGTGGTATGGAGTCATGTGTTAAGGGCGCTTCTCCTGTCTCCTTCTAAGGTATAGGCTCTTCTGGAGGAGCTTCTGCTTCAACCGTTGCTGGCTCCTATATGGCTATGCCTGAGAAGTCTAACCTTCTTCTTACATTTTTGGTTGACTTGCTGCCCTTCACAGCATCTTGAGACTGACTTACGCCTTTCCCTTTTGATTGTGCTCTAGAAAAGGAGGGAAGTGACGGCTGTACTCTTGGCCGCTCTGTTGTTGGTATGGATTTCTTCCTTTTAAGCACTAGGAAGACCTTGCTATGTTCGAGGACTTGCCTCGTCCTTTCTTCGACTGAGAGGGATTCCTTATTAGCCCAGTTGACTTGAGGAAGGGGCTGATCTTTCAATTCCCTTTTGGGCATACATCGGGAGTAACACATCCTCGTCATCATTTGACAATCCTTCTATATCCTCCGAAAGATAGTCTTTCATTTGGTGAAGAGTGAGCCTGCTGTAACTACGCCTTCGCACCTCGAACTCGTCTGTACAATTAGCACAAAAATCTTCAAGGGGGGATATATGAGCATAGTTTTTCTCAAGTCGGCCAGCGTAGACACCATGAGGATCAAATGATCGTCTCTCGCTGTAAGGCTTGAGGCCGAGTTTGTCCAACTCATCTCCCATTGTCTTAGCATTTGCTGCTGTCCTGCATATATAGATTCCCAGTACCAATGAAAAGTTGAGGGTGGGTTTCTTTCTATTCCTCAAAAATGCGTGGACATCATGTGCCTGCCTTAAGAACTCCATGAAGACGACCTCGTCTGACGGGTACCTTGGTAGCATGAGCGGGACACCTGAATAGCCATAGGCTCTGAGATAGGTGAAAGTAGGAAATTGTATGAACCAATCTACCCACTCCGCCATCGCTGCTCTGGCAACTGAAGAGATACGAACGTACAATTCACTGTCCAGGTCCGACACTATGTACATCAAAAAAGCCTCATTCACTCTCTTGTAGTGATGCAGTGACTTCGTGAATTCCAACTGAGGGTAGTAGTTGTAGATATGTTGTATGCTCAGTGAATCCTTGGTGTTCAACCCTCTGAATTGACCTTGATAGGCCACTAGGTAGACTAGGTAAGAAACCATATGGAACTCATGAAACTGGAAGTATTTTGTTATCTGTTGATGTAGGTTGTCATTGATCAAGGTGGGTCAATCATAGAACTCGGTCTTTTTCATGACATGGGGTATGGCGTAAAACATCCAAGGCTGAAACTTGGTGGCGTCTTCTGATCCAGTTACCTTGTTGAGCAAGGTGATTATGATGGCAATCTCATCTTTGAACTCCCCTCGCCCGATGTTCTTAGGCAAAGTCTTATGTTTCTCTTTCATCCACCTTTGTGCAATCTTCTTGCTGTACTTGTCTTTGTGCATTTCCCATATCCTCTCACATTCACCCTTTGAGATAGTGACACTTTCAGGCCAAGGGGGAATGGAAAAACACTTCTCGATCATATTAGGCTTCAAACTGCAAATCAATTTGCCATCAATTGATTGAACCTCCCTTGTAGCCGGGTTGTAATGCTTGATGCAAGCGATTACGAAATCGAGACTCTTAACTGATATAGGAATAGACGCTGCTGCGAGGAGTCCAGAGTGTCCCAGGTTTCTGATTGAAGTGTTGCCTACGCTCCCCAAAGCATGTAGATCAAACACCAGCTTAATGTGATGCAAATCCGTCTCAGCTGTTTTGATGTAATCATGATAGAGAGCTGATTCAGTCTTGAAAACATTGGGAGTATACTCCATTTCAAAAACCTTTAAGAATGACTGTAAACTCGCCTAGGTTCAGACAAGTTTTGAGCAATTTACTATTTTTAGAATGCTGATTTTTCTTCCTCTAATGGACAATTTTTTTGAAAATTTTCTGATATATGGGTTTTGCTTAGAATTTTGTTGCAAGACAACCCAGATCGTCCGTTTTTGAAAATTTTGTTTTTAGATTGAAAAAGCAGCAAACCCTAGTTTCTTCAATTTTTTACAAAAAAAAGTTGGCACCTGGGTTTTGTTTAGAATACACTTAGAAATGGACCCAGTTGATTAGATTTGAAAAATATTGATGTCTGATCGAAAAAGCAGCCAACCCTAAAATTTGAATTTTGGTTGAAAAAAGTTGTGATTGGGTTTTCTTCAGAAGACTGATTTGAGAGGACCCAGATGATTGAAAACTGAATGCACTGAGGATTTCACTGACATGCAAATAAAAAGCAGCTGCTGCAACTTGATGAAGTTCTCAAAAATTTCTTCAAAAGAATGAGATGATAAGACCCAGATGGCTGAAAATTTGAAAATTTTGGCCTTCTTATTGAAAAATTTGATCTTCTAGATGAAAAAGCTTGAAAAAGCAAGGCCTTATGGTTGCTGGTTTGAAAAATTTGATGAATAACCAGCAAACTTGAGTTCTTGAATTATGAAAAACTCTTCAAACTTGCTGCTCCAACCTTCTCCTTGGGACGCCACCTGCAAAAATGATGAATTTTGCGTTGAAATGATGTATTAAATAGATTTAGGGTTTGAAATAAGCTTGCTTTCTTTTGCTTTCATCTTCAAAACCCTAAAAACCTCTGTTCATTGAACCTGGACATCCATCCTTCACCTCACAAACTTGGAAACTTTGAAAATATTGAAAATTTTACTAAGGCATGAGGAGTTGGGCGCCCTTCTTGGCTAGGGGCGCCCACTTCAAGCAGTGTTAGTCTTTTTTTTGATATTTTCAACTTTTCACAACTTTAACCCCCCTAGTTTGACCTCGATTTCCGGTTTACAAACTAATCTAATGAGCGAGCTGAATGATTTATCGCAGAGTCTGATCCATTTTGAGAAGATTGTTCTGGAGGCGTCTCTGGCTAAAAACTTCATTTCGACCTTCGAATTCATGGGAGCCTATTTCCTCTAGGGGCGCCCATTTTGTCCAGAGTTGGCCATTTTTTTATGATTTTCAATTTCTTCATTAACTCCTCTTCCATAGATGATCTTGTCGAATCTGGTGATCCGGACATTAGATTGATTGATGGTTATGCTCGATGCGAAGCTGAGGAGATATTAAGAGGGGTCTCCTAGGAGAAACTTCATCAAACATTTGAGTTTGGGCCTTCAAAAGCTTGGGCGCCCAAACTCACTAGAGTTAGAATATTTTTTACTTTCTCATGTTTGCTTTTGAATCTCAATTCTTAGCTCTCATTAGACCCTCTGTTCAGCTTCTTGTATCTGGCAACTGCAAACTCCGATTGACGCGCTGAATATCTCGTTGGAGAGCCTGATCAACTCCGAAGAAATTAAGTTAGAGCTATCTCGGCAAATTCATCTATTTAGGCCCTTGAAAATTTGGGTGCCTCTTCTCTCCTGGGGCGCCCAAACCCTCCAGACTTAGAATATTTTCATCTGATTTTCATCTTCAAGTTCAAACCTTTATTTTGTATGTTCCAGTTTGATCTGAATCTGCTGGAGATTGGACAGTCAAATGTTCTGATGGAGATAGGCGTTGCGGAGCTGGCTAAATACTGAAAAGATTGAGCATATTCACAAACCCTAACTGCTGAGTTAGGTCCTCCAAAAAACTGGGCGTCCCTCTTCACCTGGGGCGCCCAATGTTCCCATACTTAGTCAAATTTTGATAATTTTCATTCTTTTTCATTCTGACTTCTGTTTGGATCCTCCCTGTTCAGATCTGAATCCTGGGCGACTGGATGATCCGTTGACTGCACCGTTGGATTCGTTGCGGAGCTGGAAGATAACTGAGCAACTTTGATTGGAGGTTCAAACCCTAATTTCATCATTTGATGCCCTAAAATGATGGGTGCCTATTCTCTCCAGGGTCGTCCATGACAAGCAGTGTTAGAATATTTTCACAATTTTTCACCTTCTTCTCCGTTCTTCGTGCTTGCTCACAAACTCACCTTTTGTTGAATGCCTGAGTGTTGAATCTAACGCCTGGCAGCTGACTGACCTCCATTGATGACCTCGGAGCTCCTGATATGCTTATGAAAAAGTAGAATAGACCCACTAGGGAAAAACTGATTATTTTGAGATTCTAATTGCACCAGCCTGATATGGAAGTATTTTGAGCCAATCAAAATCAATTTGAACCCTATCGGACCGACTTTCTATTTTTAGAAAGTTTTGCTAGTATCTGTTTCAAAGGAAACCTAGAAAATCCTAGAAAAAGTTACTATTTTTAGAAAATTTCTAAAAATAGCAATTTTCCTAAAAAGTAGGGATGAAAAACTGAGATCTGGGTTTTGTAGATTAGATCGCTCTGAGTAGACCCAGATTGTCAGATTTTGACAATTTTACGTTTTAATCTCTCATGTAAGACATGCACACCCAAATTTTGACCTTTTGACTGATTTAATAAGACTTTTACTCATTTCTTCAAAGTGTCTAAGTGTAACAAAAATTTTAATTTTGGGGTACAACATTAGTTGAAGAAATCTGAGCTTCACTGATAAATCCTTTAAACCCCTTCCTCTAGAGTGAAGAATTACGTAAATCCCCTTGAAATACCAGCAAATCACATCAAGCCAACTGAGACTATCCACCGCATGAAGGAACCTTGGAGTTGAATGCATGATCTTTCTAGCAATCTTAGCATGCAGGAGATTTTGTTCAAGAGAGGATAGAGTCGTCGTTGGTAACTTTATTCTGTGTTGGTGCGGTCACGAAAAACACATTCACAACTGGGAATGCTCGTAGCCAATAATCTGCATCGTCTTGCCCATTCGCTATCCATGTCATCTCACACATTTTGCAATGATGTATGTGATCCGCTGAACCATTCCCCATGAACATTGGGAGCTTTTTCCTCTCGGTTGGCGGAGTCACCATGTTCCTTCCCTGATGCCGTCATTGGACTTGGTTGGACTATTTCTCCCCTGACATTTCGGTGCCTCTCTTGCACTCTCGGCCATGTACAGGTCAACAACACGTGCCCCCTCAGCATCCTCTGCACCTCGAGTCTCCTGGGATTCATTTCTGTACTCCCTCCGGTTGGGGTCTTTGGCTTGGATCCTCCAATTCTCGATTCTTTGTTGTCCAATATGGACAACTCTTGAATATGATTTATATTGTTTTCAAGTTCTTTTAATAGTTCCTTTTCATCATATTCAAAGTTTTCTTTATTTGCTACAAATGGTGTCCTGAAGGTTCCTTCATTGGTTTCCTCGACAAGGTTTTGGTGTAGTTTAGCAATGGATTGGTTTATTTCATTAATGTCTTTATTTGTTTCTTCAACACCTTGTTTTAGTCTCCTTCGTCGGTTTTCTTGTTCCTATAATTTGAGTGATCTTCGTACTCTTTCCTCAAGTATTTCTTGCCTGCTTGGTACTCGCTTTTGTCCTTATTGGGTTGTATGGGCATTAATTGTTGGTCGTATGATCATTAGTTGTCGGGAGTACACCTTCGACTGGTGTCGCATTCCTCCTCCTGCTGTTTGCTTCTTTCCTCGTACTGTTGTAGTATTTGTTGTCTTCGGTGTTATTGGTCACTCTCTACTCGAAGATCTTGTAGTATGATGTAATGACGTTTAAGCAACCTTGGAAATTGGTTGAGAAGATGGTCGACCTTTGGGTTGATGTGTAGTCTGCCCCAGATGACCAAGGGATCTCTCACTTGAGAGCCTCCTCCGTACGTGATCCTTCAATGAGATGTCCCACAGGTTCACCAAATCTTCCGTCAATGGATCTTCCCTATCTGTTTTTGCTTGCATCAGTTCCTCAGTCGGTTGATCCATTATGACGCCAGTCTCCCGTCAGGGTAATTTTACCAAGTTCACTTAGGCAATGGCACCAAATATTTGCACACTGGGGTAACTTCAACGTACTATGAGAGTAAACGAATGGAACTTATAGAACATAGAGCATGTATAGGAATCCTTTGTAAGAACCCTCCTGTCCTTGTGATGACTTCTCAAATGCAACTGTTGTATTTTTTTTTGTGTTTTGTGAAGGATATTTTATTTTTTGGTAGCTTTTCAAATAAGATGCTAGGTAAGGCAAATGCAAGAGATATGCAAATCCAATGCAAATATATATAATGCTAAATGGCTGGAAACAAATATCTAATTTTATTATTGAATCCCTTATTGAAATTTTACAAAGTAGCATACCAGGTAAAAAGCATTAAATACAAATATGAAGTTTATGGCAGCAATCTGGAAGTTATGACAGAAACTTATATGCCTGGGAAAGGATCGATCTACCTCCAAACTGATTTCTCCAACCCAAAAGATGCAACAAATATATTGATAAACTTGGACGCCTTGAATGGGGATGATATATGCACATATAGCTGGGCGTTTTTGCTCAAGAACCCACATGCCAGGAGTGGAAGCTGGTACAGCTGACAACAATGAAGAATATGGCTGGTAAATTGGACTAAATCTGCCTAGAAATGGAATTACAGTAGTAACATTGGCAGCAGATAATAAAGTTAGAATTTTGTCATTGAATTCTTTCAAACCGTTATCAAATCTTCTCCATTATGCACAAACTTGACCTCTGTATGAAGCCAACTGATAGGCAAACCTTCAGAAGTTCTTTCACAACCTCAAGAATGCAAAAACCAAAGAGAGACAACATTATCAATGACCAAGAATTGCAGAAACCTTAGTTCTTCTTCTTCTCACGACAAACTCACCAAAAAGCATAAGTATAAAATGATTGAATGAATAGCAAATAGCTTTTGTTGATGCCTTTTATACTCTTTGATGAAGAGGTCGATCCCCTCATGTGCTTTTTAATCATTTCAAAACAATATTAAATGTGCACTTTAACTTTATTGAATATCTCCTCAAAGTGGGTGCCCAATTAATTAATCATTAATGAACCTTTTTATCTCTCATGGCCCCATTGGACATAAAGTGCAGTTATAAACTTTGTAATATGCTTTTATAATATTTAATTATCATTAAAGTCACTTTAATGATAATAACTCCTTAAATAATCATTAATTCACCATACCAACTGATCCTCGGGGATCAACACTGCATCCACAACACCTTCAAGTGCCTTTCTATAAATAGCAATAATGGATTTTAATCTCGAGGTGACTTACTATAAATAGTAAGTGTGTACAACTAAGTCTTGAAACACCAATCAAAGGCCAATTCTGAACCAAACTATGCATTGGAGAAGAAAACAACCAGATAACTGCCAAACAAGACCCTCTAACCATCTCCATTAGCCTACGAGGGTCAGCTAATAGGCTAAACCATCAAGAAATTGGAACAAGCTAAAAAGGGGACATTACATCATTCACGAACACGTAGTGCACAAAATAAGATAGTGCATTTATTCATCAATTAACAAAAAGTACAATAGCACAATGTCATCAACATAATAGCATAGTTCCCGATTACAATAGGCCCAAGTACATATAATCTCTGGCGGTGGTTGAGAAACCAACTGTCGCGACGCTTCATAACAACCAAATCACTAATCGGGACTTAGTTTCCCGAAACAACATGTGATATCATGTGTATGAATTATTTGCTATTTGGCTATAGTTTTATTTAAATACAACCAACTACAGCCGACTACAGCCGACTATGACTATGACTGACTACAATAACCTTATAATTTTTGGCTGTAACCACAAATCGCTGAACCTTCTTTGCAAAAAAAAGGGGAAAAGGCTTGTGGGCCTTAGAGGTAGCCTATAAGAAGGAAAATTTGCATAATATGCAGGTACCAAGGGAGTCATAGCTTAAGAGGGACAACTATATGATTTAATATTCATGCTATCAATTTTGTCTTCCAAACTCCAATTTTTGCTGTGAAAAATATTTTTATTGGATTAAGATAATATATGGCTGGATTATTGCAGCTTATTTTGTGAAGCTAATAATTATTTATTCTTTTTATTCAAGTGATCTTGCAGCCGTACACTTTTCAAGGGAAATAATTTCTACTTTACATTTTAAATCTGCCATACAGTGGTACCAGTTAGAGGTGATTTGCAGCATTTATTTAGATATTCAGGTACTTGGTACTTGGTACATTTGATGAATGCAGATTTTCAAGGGAGTTTTTTGCTACAATAATAAAAAATTATCAATAAAATTTCAGTATTAAGTGCAACCACCTAGGGTTTATAGTAGTGAGTATTTTTTTTTCAGCTAACAGTCCAATTGGGTAAAGTTATTTCTTATCATTTCAATGCTTTTCCTAGCTATTAATTTTAGTCAAGATTGCTATTCCAGATTTCATGGTTAATATTACATTATAATATTTGGATGGTTTTTGGCTAGTTCTAAATAAATTTGTAAGTCTCAATGGCCATGCTGCCAAGACAATAGCTATTCCATCTCTAGCTTTGCACATAGTAGATCAGTGTCCCAACCACTATATGCTCTCAACTTGCCCACTTTGGGATCTGGGTGGTCAAAAAGTGTGAAGGTTTTATTCTGATTAACATAATATTGTTTTCACTGATTTGTATGTGGGTGTAGTGATGAGCAGAAAATAGAGACAAGAATTTTGGTGGAAAAGGTGGTTTCAGCATTGGTCTATGTGGCTGCACTATCAAGTTTTGCTGGGTTGATCCATTCAATCTTGATGAGGCATTTCATTACTGAGGCTGGATGGGTTTTCTTCTACGTTTTCTTTTGGTTGATCATTGATTCTAGATCAAAAGAACCACCCTTGGTTGCATGCCATTCCTCTTATTGGTTGGTGACATGATTCTATAACTATTTCTTGGTTGGGAGAATAGCTATCTCTTTTTATTTTATGAGGATTGACCTCTATTGGCTAATGTAGGAGGCAGGGGTGGATTTTGTTATAGCAAAGGTTAGAGAAGAATGACACCTATTGAATTAAGGAAATGAAACTCTATTTTAGTCTAGTCAAGAAAAGATGTTAGACCCCTAGAGATTGCCTAGGGGATTATAATGAGAGGAAGGCTGTGAAAGCCTTAGGAGACAAGTTGCAGAAACTATTGTAGTTTCCTATAGCATAATGTATTTTTTGTAATGTAAGTTATAATGATGCTATAGACAATTAAATAAAATTATTGTAGATTTATAATATTGCTTCCATTGTGCATATATGGGTGTGAGATTGTGTGGGCTGCTAGAGTGGTCAGTCTTTCATTAGGCTCCCTAATCTGGACTGCATCATTTTCGTAGAAAAAGGAGATGGTTGCTACCTAAAACTGAATGCACTATCAAAAGCTTCCTTCATGATTCAGAAAATTGAGAATAGATTGTGGATATTGAAGGACAAAGCTCTAATTTGCAGATCTATGGGAGCCTACCCAGAGATCCATGCATCCTATAGACATGGATAAAAAATGACTAGAATCCTTTTAGTTTTGTTGATATTGTCATGGTGTCTAAAAAACACTTCATGGCTGTATTCTTCTCTAAATCCTTCTTTTTTTGTTGATACACTCGTGGTGTCCAAATAGTATTATTATATGGCTATATTAGGCTTCAAACTGACATAGACTTTCAAGTTGGATCCTACATAATTGGTAGGAGGGGATATCCATTGAAGTTTGAGTTTGGTTCATCATCATGGAATTTATTTTTTCCTTTTTCTTAAAAACTAAACCATGTACCATTTAATTGAATATAGCCTTCAGAACAATGATTGTTTTCCTTTTTGTATGGAATGAAATTATATTGTCTATGTGAGGTAATGTTTCTTCTTTTATGTATATTTTTAAGTTTTTGTAATAAGAGAGACTAGTATGGTGGATTGTTTTCTTCTTCTTGCAAATTGGTGTATATCTTTGAAATAATTATGTACCTCATCTAATTAGTTTTCTTCTTTTTCTGTTTAACAGACTCTTGGTAAACCAAAAAATCTTGGAAATGATTTCATGAAGTGGATGTTGATAGAAAGGACGCGTTATACGCTGGATGGAACTGAATGTGACAAAATTGGAATAGATTTTATAGGGTTTTCCAATCAGCCATCATTTTGCTCAGCATCTCTTGGTACCTGTATACAACAGCAACTGATTAATTATCTACAGGTTTTTATCATTACTTTTACAAGAAACAGTATTCTAATATGTGTGTAAGAAAATATTTTCACATTTTACGCATCTTTTATTCAATAGCTTATTTTTTTGAAAAAAAGGAATAGGCTGTTCATGAAATATAAAAAAATCCATATGCCTCTCACAATTTGAGCATGCAGATTTGAAGTATTTTTTAATAACTGTTTGTTATATGATTTTGCTAGTTTGTCCCTCCTTTGGTGTTGTGACATGGATTGACTATATACAGCATCAGCATCATGAAGGGATTTTAGCAGAAAAAGAAAATGTGCAGAGCTAATAGCACAAAATGTGCAGTACCATTTGAGCTGCATAGAGACTAAGGAAAAGTGTTTAGCCACTAACATTGATAAGAACAGTCTTATTCTTCAATAGGAGGATGCCTAACATCTTCCAAGAGATAGGAAACATAGCCTAAAAGTTTGGTGGAACCTACCATTAGAGGGGCTAAATGAATTTTTCTTATTTGAGCTACATAGAGGCTATAGAAAAGCTTTTAGCCAATTACATTGATAAGAGGAGGTTTACTGAAATTCTTAGTTTACATACAAAAGGATTTATGAAGCTGTATGTCATTTCCCCCTTTCGTATTAACTTATGTTATCCACTAAAATGCCTGTTTCTTATCTTCTGCATCTCCACTGGTCCAATTGCGTGTGTTCTTCCTTTCTTCCCCTCTATGTCTGTATAAGGTCCCTGAAGTCTCTAAGTTTGAAGGCATGCCCATTGCTAAGTGTTTGTCAGTTATTGGAGTTTCAGATTTCCTCATTCAAGCATGCTTTCTCAACTAAATTTGACCTTTACTTGGTCCCTAAGTTACCGGTTCGGTTTTGGGTTCTGGTTCGGGTTCGAGAACTCGGTTCGCCGGTTCGGGAAATTTTTTGTTTGGGGTTGGGTTCGTTTTGGGTTCGATAATACAAAAACATATAAAAATCAGAAATATATACATATTTGCAGCAGTAATTAAGTTCAAAATACACCACCATATTAATAGTCAAATAACATAGCAAGAATACACTACCACTTTATACTCAAATGTCATGATATACAATTATAAATTAAAGTTCAAACTTCAAACATAAAAATGTCAAGTGTTTACAATCAGCCATTAATGATTATTGATCATTGATCAATCTGAATCATATGGGTCATAAAAAAAAGCAGCATCATTAGTAACATTAGATGCTACATGTTGTGTAGAACCACAAAGAGCATTAGTAGCACTCGCACAAGCACTGACATTGGCAGTAACACTACCACTCTCATGCTCAGTAGCTGCTTCAGGCTGATAGTCATCATCAATATCAAGTGCAGCTAAGTGACTTGTGGAAGCATCCAAGTCAAGCTGCTCTGGTTCAATATACCACCTCTTTGTGTCTCCTCCTTTGTAGGAACTATGCTTGTGTAAGGAGGCGCAAGTTTGAATGCACATACACCAAGTCCTCTGCCTTTTTTGAATGTAGCCTATTGCGTTTTATTGAGTGGATGAAGGAGTATGTGCTCCAATTCCTCTCAGAAGAGGATGAACTAGCAACCTATTAAGACCAAATTAAATAGTTAAGAGTTACAAAATTTAACTAAACAAAATTATTAATATATAAATTAAAATTAAAATTACAAAATATAAAACTTACTTGGGATAAAAATTTTATTGCAATAGGTTGGAGGTGCTTGTATTCTTGCCCATGGAAGTACCGCCAACTATGAGCATCCACCCTGAACTTGTCTCGAAGAGCATCAAGATTCTGATCAACACTACCAGAGCATGCAAAAGCCATGAACTCAGCCCTCACTCAATCACGTTGGTCACGATCAATGAAGAGTCTATGTAGTGCTGCCTTGTACCCTTGAGCCACTTCACCATCCCTATATGGAGCAACTCTTGATGAAGCAGAAAGTATCTCAGGACTATAATACTTGGGACTCAATGCAAAAGCGAGAAGATGCAAGGGAGTGGTCATTTTGTTCCATCTATCAACCATGATTTCCTGTAGCTCTTTGAAGAACTTTTCTTCAGGATCTTCCTCTTTTGCATTGATGATGGTTTTCATCTTCTCAATCATTGAGTCGATACCATCATATACTTCTCCCAAACAAGGTCTATCCATGTCTGTGTAACGGATCATGCTCAATAGGCTCAGTGAAACTGACTAGGTACTCAACACGATCCCACCAATTATCATCTAGGATCCTTTGCCTGACCCTATTTTCCCTTTCATTGCTAGATTGCATCCATACAACCCAATTAGGGCTGATTACCATGGCACAGAGTGCCTCACGAACCTTTATAAGTCGTCTCAACACAATTGTGTTGGAGGAAAAACGGGTCTCGACAACCTGTTTGGAAATCAAAATTAAAATTAAAATATAATTTAAATTTACAAAATCAAAATTTAAAATTAAAAGAAAATTCAAAAATTTTAAAATATTGAGAATTAACTTACTTTCAACAATTCAAATTTGGAGAATTTTCTAAATATTCCTTGTGTCATATGGTGGTTGGTAACAAACATTTGAATGTCTTCGCCCTCAGCATACACCTATTTGATCCACTCAATTTTGGATCCAATTTTTTGTAGCATTAGATTGAGGGAGTAGACAGCACAAGGTGTCCAAAAAATGTGTGGATACTTCTCCTCAACCAATAACCCAGCAGCCCTACAATTTTTGGCATTGTTGGTTACAACTTGAACAACATTTTGATGGCCCACTTCTTCAATAGCTTGGCAAAGGATGTTAGCAATAAATGGACCATCCTTCACCTGTCCTTCACAATCCACTGCTCTCAAAAACATTGCCCCTTTAGGGGACACAACAATAACATTGATCAATGGGCGATTTTTTGCATCTTTCCATCCATCAGAAACGATGGTCACCCCTGTTTCGATCCACGAATCCCTTATGGGCTTCAAAGAGTCTGCTACATGTTTCACCTCTTTCTCCAATAAGGTACAACGCACCTTCTCAAAACCTGGGCCCTTATACCCCTTTGGAGCCTCATTAATAGATCTCACCATTTTTTGCCAATATGGTGAACGAACAACATTGAATGCCAATCCATTGGCATAGACACATCTTGCTATGTATTGATCAGCAATCTCTCTTGCCTCATTCTGAAATGAAGCTTCCAACGGTCCCTTAGATCTTTTATTTGAAGAGGGCATGGTTTGCTCTTGAGGGATGCCCATAAATGGATGGCTTTCTGTAGGTGGAAAATAAGAAGGTGGCGTAGGGGGTTTCATGGATCGAGATCCTTTCTTCAAAGGATGGCTTGTTTTACCACTGGTTGCTTTTTTGTCTGCCTTTTCTTGCTTAGCAATATATTTCAACACTATATCACCTGGAATGCCACTGTTATCTTCACCTGGATATGGTTTGATGCCTAGTTCAGGGATCCTGCACAAGTGCCCTTTCACTCGATTGTATGAGCTCGAATATTGAACATGGCAATGACTACAAATCCAAACATATCTTCCACCACCTGGAAGTTGCTGAACCATTTCTACATATTTCCAAAGGGGAGAGTTTGGGTTTGTTTTGAAACGAGATCGGATTGAGCCTGAGGAGGTATCGGTTGCCATTGTAATATGGAATAGTGAATACCTAAGGCACAACATATTGATATTTTGGTATTGATTCATTGAATTTGAAACTAAAAGACTTTATTAATTTCAAAAAAATGAAAAAATTGAACATGTGTTATAGACATTTAGAGGAATGAAAAGTAAAACAAAACTAAAACTAAAAAGCAAAACAAAAGAATTGAAGTTCATTTGTTAAAAAAAATGTAAAAAAAAATAATAAAAAAACCTACCTCTTTTGAAGAAATCTTGCTCTATGATCTTCTTAGCAAGGAATAGACACTTGCAAGTGCTTAGGAATAGCACAACAATCAACTTTGAACAATCTACGATCAGCCTTCAAGTCTATTCCAGCTTGTGCAAGCAAAAGAGAAAGTTCAGCAATGGAGACAAAAAATCAAAAATCGTGTGAAAAAGCGCGCTTGGGCGCGAAATTCTACCCAGGTTTGAACTAGGCTCGAAAATTTTGAACCCTGTCTGAACCCATAGTCAGGGGTCCGAACCCTGGCCGAACCCACAGGGGGATTTTCGAACCCTGGGCGAATTTGGGCGGACTAGACCCGAATTCCGGACCCGAATCGAACCCGAACCGGACCCAGGGCCTGTAGGGGCAAACCCGGTAACTTAGCTTGGTCCTTGTCAGACTTTCAAACTTCCCCTTCTTGGCATGCCTTTCCTCCCAAATCAACTTTTTCTTTATGCCTTTCCATGTGTCAGATTTATCCATCCAAGAATACCTCATATCCATCTCCTGCCTTCATTCCCTGCTCATGTCAAACTATCAAAGTTGTCCATCCTGTCATCACTTTCTTTTGAACCCTACTCTTTTCCCTTGTCTTGTCAAAAGTTTCAGACTTGTCCTTATTTTCATCCCTCTTGCCTGAACCTTTGATCATCGACTAGTGGTAAGATTCATGAAGTATCTCTAACTTGCAAACTTTGATGCTCCCACTATATTTCATTGTTCACCTCATCTATCTCCCTACATGATTGGACTGCCATTAATGCTCAAAAGGATGATGCATTATCCAAAAGATTTTTTGTGGGAATAAAAAAATCATTTAATAATGGGGACATGGATCCACATGTATCTCCAACACTGCAAATGAAGACATTTCCATGGATGCCATTAATACAGTAGTTAGGACCAATGGGATCTCTCTCCATTATTGCAGAGTACATTTGTGGGTCACAAAAATATGATATTGGTATAAGTTTTAGACTTTGTCATCCCAAGGAGTAGGCACCAATCTTTTCCAATATCCCTATCCAATTACATAATTAAAAATGAAAAGCTATAGTTTGGTGTTGTATATTAGTAGTTTAGGTGTTATATTTATGCTCGTCAATGAAAGGTACAAAGAAATTAATATTGTGAAATTATTTTCAAACACTTGTATTTTGTATGAACCCTTTATTGGTTTTTTTCCTATGATACACCTATTGTTCTAGAAAAAATCCAATGTTGTTATTAGGTTGATGTACTTAGGTTTTGCAAAGCCTAAATTGTAGGAGAGAGTCATATGTATCTCATTCGTTGGTCCATTCCTCTTAGTATACTCTGATCATAGAGATTTACAACCTCTTAGAATTTTCTTGTGATAGTTTGGAGAACCAACAATGACCATTGGAGATATCCTCAGTGAGTGCCAAGATCAAAGTAACTTAAAATTGGTGTCCACAAGCAAATCCCTAGGGAGAAGCATATTAGAATATTTTATGTAGCTGAGGTTGAGTTAAAAAAATAAACTATTGGGCTCCTAAGTTCTATTGGACACCAAAATAACATGCTTTGGAAACTAAGAAAAAGTGGTGCCCAAGTTAGCATATTGGCCCAAGTGAATGATTAATATAAAATAAAGAAAAATAAAAGAGAAAAGAAATGAATCTAAGCCCTCCATTCAAAGTGATGCCTAAGATGAAGCATATGAATATTTTATTACTTTTCAAAGTAGATGAGGACCAGTTTAATAAAATTAAATACAAAAGTAGGAGATCAAATCAACTAATTTAGATGAACACTCAAGATGAGAAGCAAAAAGTGAAAAAGTAGTATTTTATATTATTTTTATAGGACAAGGATATAATTTCCTTTAAAGTAATTATTTTAGTATTTTTGAACTTCAAGAAGTTGTAGTTAAAAGATATGAATGTTTCATTTACATATAAATTGTAATGAGAGTTGTTGCTAGACTTATGTAGCATAAATTGTCATTCGAGTTCAAAGATAGATTAAATTGTTTAATATTTTGTGTGCAATAATTGAGAAATTGAAGCTTGCTTATACTGTCAATATTTCCATTCAAAGTTTGAAAACTCCATTTTGTAATCCTTCAAATAAGTCAATTACTAAGGAAGATCTATGCCAACTTTGTGTAACTATGGAGTTCATGGTTATGCAGCAAATTTTAACTTCCAAGTATCAATTAACTATTTTCATCTTTCTTCCTAAGCTCATTGCTCTTTAATGTGTTATGTTATCTTTTCTAAATCAAATTGTTGATACAATTCCAAGGGATCTCTATCTTAATTCCCGGATAGTATTTCTATCTACATTTTAGCTATCATAAATTAAGAAAATTCATTGGTGAGAATAGGAATTCTTCAAAGTCTTGTGTTCTAACCTTTTACATCTAAAGCCTAGAGAGTAGAATATATAAAGTTCATATTATCCTTATGCAAAATCCCAGAGAATAGAATATATAGAGTTCATATTATTAGGCTTCTTTTTGTTTTAGATTTTAGAAATCAGGGAGCTTCTCCTCCAAATTTGAAGAGAGGTTTTCCTCATCCACAATACTATTTTGTGTTGTCATGAAGTGAAAATAAAACACCAATAGGTTTTAGAATATAGTCGTGAGCTACCATATGACCACATACTATCTTCCTTTGTGTAATGTCCCTTTCTCAAGCCTAATCAGTTTGAAGACCGTTAGCCTATTTCCCAAGTTCCTATGGGCTAATTGGTAAGGCAAGGGGACTCCAAAGTTCTTGGAGGATGCAGTTTTAGAGTAACAAGGTTTCTATTATTGGCAATGAGCTTTGTGGGCAATGCTAATCTGAATGATTCTCTGAAGTTTTTTCTAACTTTTGGAGTGTTCTCCAAACTTCTTTGAGAGAATGACTATTTATAGTAAGTCACCAAATTCGCTTCTATTATTCTCCTATTGCTTCAATATCATATTGGTGTGGTCAAATTTGGATTCTGATGTGTTTCAGGATTTTCCGCAACTTGGGGTGGAACAATTTAATTATTCACTTAAGTTATAATGTTTTATTATTATTTTTGATAACTTAAGTGTAATATCTTTTCAAAAAGGTATTGTATTATTGCACTTCTATTGAGGAGTTGATTGGATGCAATAGTTGGTTTATTATTTCATTCTACTGGAGATTAGCAACAACTGATGTATTGTTGCTTTGGTATTTATCTTGCTCGTTCGATTTGTCTCAAAATTTAATGGCCTTTGGCCAAATTTTGAAGAATTGAATAATTTGATTTTTCTGGACATTCTTGTTGTTGGCAATCAGTTTGGAGAAATCGATTTACAATTTTTGGCACACCATTTGCATTGACAGAAAATCGATTTGAATTTAAGGAAATTTCTGAAGTTTGTGAAGGCATCGATTTTTGCTACAGATAGAGAGAAAGTCTGAATAAGAAAAAGAACAACTCACAAGATAGGTAAGACAAAATATCTACATCGAACTTTTGGAAGGTTGTCTCTCTTGGTAGATAAAACAAAAATTAGAATAGACAAATCTGGGGAAAGGAAATTTGACGTCTTTAACAAAAAGGACAAATATATATGTCCTCAGTTCGACTTAAAGAGGAAAATCGAAATATATTTCAGATGAGACAAATTTAAGTGCCTGGTCATGGTAGAAGAAAAAATTGTATAGTTTGGAGATTGTAAGGGCCAATAAAGATGCATTGTGGAAAATCGTGTCTATGTAATGAGCCTTGCTCAAACTGACCTCAATTTGCTTCGATTTGCTGCCTTGTAATTTTGTCAAACAGTTTGTATGCAATGTTCTTGTTGGCTGATATGAAGTTTCAGTTTGTAGTTTGATGCATATAATGAATGCTAAACTGATTTTACAAGATTGAAAATAACTTCTATGATATCTATGCAAGTTTCTAAATGCAACGCAATCACTTCTTGTATTTTCAAATGCATATAAATGAGAAATTATATGAAGAAAATATATCTACAGCCTATTGGCATTATGCCAAACAGTTGGTATACATCCTCATATAATATTCAAATGATCATGACAACCATATGTAACTCCCAACTGATGGTATCTCTATTTTAATGCAATCTCCTTAACAATATTAATAATGAGAATGCCAAGACTCTTGGCTTACATCTATGCATTTTTTACAATCAGGTCTGATACAAAATAAACATCTACAGCAGCTCTATAATATGCACCTATATGACCATGAAGTTGAATGCAAATTACAAAGGAACCTGATATATAAAGTCGCCTTATGCCATTGATTTAGAGGCAAGCAATATCACATGAAATGATGACCTCTTGAGCCCAAATCGACTAGCTGGTCCAGTCGCCCCTATTTTAGCTGTTGAATGCAGATATGAAATAAATCGCTGCCTTCTTATGTCTCAGCAAGCATCGGATATCACCACAAGACCCTCATAAGCCAAGCACTCCAATTAGAGTGTGAAATCGATGTGTATTGAGCTTCCATGAATTAATTCTAACCTTCTAGGCTAGCCGCCCCTACTCCAAATGCAATCTTCTGATATAAATTGGTGACAGCCTCAAATCACCTTCAACAAGAGTCTAACATGAATTATATGACCTCAGAAATGCAGCGCTTCAAGCCTTTGCTCAAATCGAACCCAGCTGAAGATGTAATTAATGGAAACAATGTCTTCAATGGGCTGGTCGAACTAGCTGATATGACAGATCAAAATAATGTGAAAATGCATGAATACTTCCAAAATGCCAAATGATGTTCCCCCTAAATCTGCAAATGTCTCCTAATCAATTATTCACCAAATAAGATGATTTGCAATCAATGTCTCTCCAATCGAATTATGCAAAATTGGCCAATGGCCACAACTTTTGTACCAATGAGAAGTTTGAAGTAACCTCTCCCACAACTGCAATAATTTAGATGATATTTCACACCCTCAAAATTGCTATCAATAGGAAGTTTTTCGTTTCCTATGATCAAGAAGAATCTACAGAAACCCTTGGCTCCACAAGATGAATTATCAAACATCAATTTCAAATCTGGATGATTAGAAGCTTAGGCAACCCCTTAAATATTCTTTTTCTCCAATTCTTCAAGAAGCTTCTAGAATAATATTTTATTTTTATTAAGTGTCTTTATTATATATATTTTATTCAAGTCACTATATTAAATTAATTAAATATAAGGTCACCTTATAATATTGATTTATTTGATAACCTTATAAATAATTAACTTAATACCACTTTTCAATTTAATTAAAATAATCAATTAGTCATCCTTATGAAAAATCATTATTTTGGAGAACTTAATTAATTAATTTAATTAAATCAAACTACCTCCAAAAAGGGGACATTATAGTCTAGCTCTGAAGGAATCGCTAAAACCAAAGGAGGCTTGATTTATTGAATTTAGATAGCGCATATTATTTTGTAAGGGAGACGATCTATTTTTGATAGCCAATATCTTCATTTTAGCGGCTGCAAGGTGTTAGGCATTGGGTGTTTATCTTAAAAGACAATTCCTTCGATTTTATTCGCTACTGTTTGAAAGACGTCATCACTACAAGGTGAGTCGTGACTCAAGAAGAGACCTTGTGCAGCATTCTAGTTAATACGATTGTGGTTGAGGAAGAGATGTCAGCACCAAAGGAGAGTAATCGCTGCCAGACAAACAGTTTCCTGTACAGTTCGATTGCTTCACCAGGACGACTTCCCAGGTTCCTCTTGGTTGCTTGCATATTTTGCATTTAAAATTGCATTTAAAATTTTGTAATGCTGTCACACAACACTTCCATTATTATAATCCTGGAATTAGCATTGCAATCAGGTTCATTATGTTACATTTGCATATTCTATGATAGCTGGTCCTTAGTTCAGTTCACTATCAAGAACAACCTTGCACTTGTAACCTCATTTGAAAATATCTTAAGTCAATTTTGAGTAGGCATTGTCTGTTGTAAATGCTATTAGCAGATCATTGTAATCAATCTAGAAGTCTTAATGCAATATTATGAAGTTAGGAGGTTGCATACAAATGTTTGTAAAAATGTCTTCATGCTGCAACTGTAAGCTTGCATTAGTTTCAGTTATATCATTGCACTGAAAATACCAAAAGTAGAATTGCATTGCATCTCTCTCATTTTAGTCATTAAAGTATTGCCATTAGAAGCCTTAATATTCATGCTAGTCTCATTTACATCAAAAAATGCAAAAAGAAACATCAAACAACAGCTGGTCAAGTTTGCATGAGAAGTGTTTGATGAAATGTCCAAGGTAGCAAACTGAAAATTTACATTAGAATTAGCAAGGGCTCTTACAAGAACGGTGTAGAGAAGAAAGATTGGCATTGAATTTGATGAAGTGTCAATTCATGGTACCTCAGGGCAAACTACTTGGACACATAGTTTGCAAAGCTAGATTGAAGATTGACCCAAAAAAAAAATGGGTGATCATACAAATGGAAGCACCTCAAAACATTACTGGAGTAAAGTCATTCCTAGGTCATGTTGGTTATTATAGAAGATTTATCAAATTTTTTTCCTTGATATCCTACCCGCTCGATGTACTCACAATGAAGGGCCAACCGCTCGCATGGATAGAAGACCAAGAGAAGTCCTTCAATAAACTAAAAGTATGATTAATAAGTTCACCAATCCTTGCATTCTCAGACTGGAGTAAGGAGTTCTGTGTACACGTCGATGCATCAAAATATGCAATTCGAACAACATTGGCTCAAGTGGGACCCCAAGGGTTGGATCATCCAATATTCTTTGCCAACCAGTTATTGTCAAAAGGCAGAGAAGAACTATAGTATGACAAAGATGGAAGCACTCAGAATGGTCTATGTTATACAAAAGTTCAAACATTGCTTGTTGGCAACACCATTCACATTCTATGTCGATCATCAGGCCCTTATGTACTTGTTGAACAAGCTAATAATCCAAGGATGAGTGAGTAGATGGATCCTGCTATTGCAAGAATTCACATTCACTATTATTGTTCGGCCAAGGAAAAACCATGTCATTGCTAACCAACTGTCTAGGATCAAACCAGGTGAACCTCTCAAGAAAGTATATGAAGACTTTCCAGATGCCCACTTATTTCAAATTGCAGCACTACCTCCATGGTATGATAGTGTTGGAGAATAATTTTCCATTTCTACATTCCCAAAGGAAATGTCACTAGGAGAGAGAAGGAAACTAGTCTTGAAGAGTGAAATTTTCTATCTTATCAATAGACTGTTATATAAAATGAGGTCTAATAATGTTCTATGACAATGTCTCATGGAGGAGAAAATCCTAGGAATACTTAAAGAAGCCCATGAAGGGCTTGTGGGTAGACATATGGGACCAGATGCTACAAACTGTAAAATCTTGTTGGTGGGTCTATGGTGGCCGAAATTTTCACACCGACTCCCGAGAATGGATGGTGGGATGCATCACTTTCTAGAGAGTTGGAAAACCACTAAAGAGAGATTAAATTCCATTGTTCCTATCACAACCCTAGGAACTCTTAGAGAGATGGTGACTTGATTTCATCGGTCCATTTAAAGTCAGCCAACTACATTGGTGCAGATATGTTGTCATTGCCACAAAGTACTTAACAAAATGGGCAGAGGCTTGAGCGCGTCTAGACAACACAACAGTCTGTACGACAAGATTCATCTACTAGTAGATTGTCATGAGGTACATCATTCCAATATAGATCACTGGTGATAAGGGAGGACAATTTGTGAACCACGTCATTCGTCTGATGATGATGGAGTTTTGTAATTTTCATAACCTATCAAGCTTGTACTACTCAAGAGCGAATGGATAGGAAAAATATATAAACTAAGTACTCCTCTCTGTCATTCACAAGTCGTGTGACATCGAAGAAGAAGACTAGGAAGAGAAACTTCCAGCCATACTATGGGCATATCAAATGATGTACAAGGTGACTATAGGACACATACCATTCCTCTTGATTTACGATCAGGAACATGTAGTCCCTGTCAAGTACATGGTACAGATCCTAAGGATCGCCATCAAGAACCGATTAGGTGACATGGAGAGTCTGAAAGAATGACTATACCTATTGAACAAATTAGACGAATGAAGAGTACTCGCCCAATGGGCAATGAAAGTGATGTAGAAAAGAAGTACTAGCACGAAAAACATCTCTGCCAAGTAAAATTCTAGCTTGGATCTTTAATTCTGAAGTATAACAGTTGTAATGAAATTAAACCAGGTAAGTTCAAAATGAGATGGCTCGATCCTTTTAAAATTTGAGAAGTCTCGGATAATGGGGCTATCAAGTTAGAGAATCTAGACGACACTATACTGAAAGAAAGTATCAACATATCAAAACTAAAGCCTTACAAGGAGGGAACAATTGCAATCAACATGGTAGACTGGATGGTAAATGAGAGTGATGCAAGAAAGGACAAGAAAACTATCACATGAGAACCAAAAGGATGGGAAGGCGTAGTGGTAAAACCAATTCTGCAAGAATTTGAAGGTGTGGCAGTACCAAGAATTTGACAGTTAACAAATGCATTTTTTGGACCACCTACTAAATGGATTAGGTTATATGGGGGATGGTACCTAAAAGCACCTTATTTAGGACAAAGGAAAGGATATATTAGCTATGAATTGGATGAAGATCAAAAGAAAAGGAAAAGCGCCGAAGAATGGCACATAGAAGAACATTCAAATGACATGGAGGAAGAAGGACCTAACCTACAACCCATGCTGATGGGTTTGAACTACTTTTTGGTAGAATGCTCTAGATATAATGAAGACGTCATCCAGTGGGCATTAGACCATAACATGAAGCTACCTCCACTACCAACTTCTAATAGGTGCAGTTCACAATTTGGTGGAAGCCCCAACATTCGAAGGAGATAAAGTGAAATGGTATCAAGAAAGAAGTGGTATGTACATCGATGACAACCAAAAAGCTAAAGGTATGAAAATTTCACCCTTATTGGAAAAAATATTCAATTTACAATATGTTAGAACCTATTGTGAGTACGAATGCTACAAAAGACCATGGCAAACTTGTATGTGACCCCAAGCTACAAAAATAAAATTTAAAGCAAAAGTCTAGTAGAAAGGATGGAAAAGAAAAAGAGAAAATGGAGAAGATAGAAATAAAAAGCAAAAAATATTAAAATGTGGGAATTGTAAAAGTGGAAATTATCGAAGAGGAAAAATATTAAATTATTAAAGTCAGGAAAGGCTAAAAAATTATTGTCCCCAAATCCAGTAGGAGCATGTGTTGTCCCCAAATCC
Organism: Sequoia sempervirens; assembly: GCA_007258455.2. Classification (NCBI taxonomy): domain Eukaryota; kingdom Viridiplantae; phylum Streptophyta; class Pinopsida; order Cupressales; family Cupressaceae; genus Sequoia; species Sequoia sempervirens. The sequence continues at coordinate 103,139 of VDFB02168173.1, forward strand.
AACGCTCATAGAGGATAACATCTCAATCCTTTATACAATATAAAACTGCAATAAAAAAGCAATGAGCACAAGGATAAACTTTCATATTACCTTTCATTAGAGGCTGCCAGGCATCAATTATCCACTTGTGTAGCTCAGGGAATCCAAGCCTGAATCAATTAAATTGTCCAATTAGACCATTGGTTGCAAAAAACATCTTGCTTTTAATTACTTCATTTTTTACATCCTCAGTAAACTCAAGAGCTAGGGATGATTTGGCCTATCTAAGGGATTTAATCATTTTCATGTTATCCATAATTTTTGCCTAAGTGTCCAAAACATTCATTGATTTTTTAAGGTGCACATGTGATGAACCGGACCAATTTTTTTTTGATTTTTCACAAATGATTACAATGCAACATGCACCCGTTAAGGTTAGCATAAACCAAAACGATGCGGAAAGTAACTCTAACCAGAATGTACACCAGGATCCCGATGAGGGCAAGGTGTGAGCATTGGTCAGAGGATCTCAAAGGAAAATGCTGAATAAGAACTCTAACCACGAGATGCGCCGGTGAACGACGAGCATTCGGTCAGAGGATCCCTATCTAATGCAATACTGAAAAATAGCTCAACACCAAGTATGTGCTACTCAATCCGTGAAGGATAGGAGGCGACCATATGGCGGAGACTTAGGAAATTACAATGCAAGAAAGTAAAAGGCGGCAAGCCAGCCTCTTCCACTTATTCAGTGGGCAGTACAAGTAAATACAAAATGAGAGGAGAGAATTGCTGACAGTACTACTGTTCAGCTTACAATAAATTAGAGAGTCTGTCAATATAATAAGATTAGAATCCTTTCAAAGCTATAACAAATTTAGAACTCTCTTTCACACTCCCAAACTCACTGAATATCAACTCCTCACACATCTAATGAACTTTCTCAAATCTGATATGACTGTTTTTGACAGAATTGATACAGAACAGCAGCATGAAAACTCATTAAAAAGCACGTAGCTTGCTCCAAACTCAACCTATTGATGAGATATTGAATGCAGATTACTCTATTAATGATGGCGACTAAGATGCAACCCCAAAACCACCCCAAACAAGCCTCAATTATTTTGCACAGATTTCAATGACACTTCAAGATGGTACGGCCCAGCTGCAAGGGCGAATTTTCTCTATAAAATCATACAGTCACTAATAAAATCTGATAATGTGCTAGAATGGTCGCCCTTCATTGACAAATCAATAGACACAGTACCCAGAATGATAGCAATTTTATTCCATGAGCTATGAGTGAAACTTACATTCTTCAATGATATTCAGCAACATCAGAAATATGATAGAAAATGCAAACTAGAACTCCAAATGCAATTACTCAACTGAAAATGCAATATAATCCTAATACATGCTAACCTCTCAACTAGTTGCTATCTTTCAAGCAAGAAGATGAGCCAATGCTAGGAGGTGTGCTTTCCTCGAAGCGAGTGCCTGAATACAATCCAGCAGCATAACGGTGTAGTAGACAAAAGATCCCAAATGAAGAGCTGAGGCCTGAATAAATAGACGAGAGAGAAACATCTAGAAGCTTCCAGAGGGCGCCCAAAACCCTAATTTCAAATTCACCTTTTCCCTCCAAAAGATGGCGTCCATTTTCACTTTTGCTTATTTCATATTTTAAAATAAAGTCAACCTTCAAGTAGGCGTCCTTTTTCAAAAGCTAATATTTGACTTTATAAAATATAATTTATCTCCTTATGACGCCTTGACCCTCAAAAGTCCCCTTTTTAAAAACAACTTAAAGTTGTACTGCTAGGCAAGGGGTATAATATTAAAATAATAATATTATAATGAAAATACTTATCTCTCCAAGAAAAATGCGCCCAAGGCCAAGAACTGAAGTGCCAGCTGAAACAACTGAAGAAGAGGTCCAACTGAACTGAACCCAAACTGTCCACTGCCAGAAATAGAATTTACTAAAAATAGTAAATTCGCGAAGTTGCCCGGAATGCCAAACTGAACACACCACTGCGAAGCTCTCTGAAAACCCAGAAAGAATCCGCAAACAAAAACCCAAACTCCAAGCAACAACCACCTCAAAACTAGGAAACCCTAATTTCACCATCCGCATAGCCTAAGGGTCTCCGGAATAGGCCAACGGTCAACTGAAATGATCACCGCTGAGAAGGGGACATTACAGCACATCCCAAGCTATAGAATTTTCCCCAATATTAGGCTTAGCCTGAGCAACAATGTTCTTAAATGAAGAACTCTAAGATGCATGAAACTTCATGACACCACCTTTAAATTCACCAACGCCATTTGCATAAGAGTAGGAGGGATTATGTGGACCCAAAACCATCTAGTCATCAGTAATGGAAGAGCTGCCAAATGAATTCAAGGGTTTGGGCACTGATGTTGGGGGATTATTCCCAACAAAGACCACATCCAGGTTTTTGTTGTGGGGTGGACAAACCCTATGGAGGGTGCCTTAACAATATTTCCATGAGTCGTGAAGATAAAGGTTGTCGACATATCCTTCGCAATGCCACATTGTGTTGCACCGCCATAGATCCGATGCAATTTTGATGGAGATGAAGGGGCGAAGGTAGAAGGGAACCCTACCGATGGAGAAGAGCACTTAACACTAGCTAGAATAGAGTGTAGCTTAACAAAGCCATCTTCCTTGCCCTCAGAGCCATATGCGAGATCATCCATAACCGTAAAAAGGCCAATAAAATTGTTTCTAGAAACCTTATATTTGGCAACGATCGACGACTCCATTTCTTCTCAATCTTCCATTTTCTCTTTAATATGTGATATTAGCTAACAATATATCATTGTTGATCTTTAGCCTAGGGTTTCAATTTAGTAGCTTAGTTTATTTCCAAGTTTCTTATAACAAGAAAATACAAAAAAATAATTATATTTCAAAAAGCCTAAAATGGGTATTACACTAGCCAAGTTGCAAATCATGTTGTCAAAAAGTCCACAATGTCTAATTGTTAAGTGCTCGTAATTTGTTAATTGATTTTAACTTTCAATATTAATTAATAATTGATCATTTATTATTGATTGTTAGTTAATAATTTTAATTGAAATTGTTGTTTAAAATATTAATTTTTAAATTTATTAATATTTTTATTGTTATTTGTCAATATACTTAAAAATAATAAATTTTTAATTATCAGTTATTAATTATTTTTAATTATTAGTTATTAATTATTTTTAATATTGTCATTATTGTCTAAAATTGTGACTTCATAAGGGGCATAGATGTGTCAAATTCAAGGATGGATGATAGGTGTGATGATGGGGTAGGTTTTAAAGTTTGGTAGAGTAATTTATTATATGGAAAGTGAAGGAGATTTGCAGTTAATGTTAAATCTTTCCCCCTAAATTTGGATGTTATCATTATGGTGTATATTGGTGATGGGTTGTCATTATTTGGAGTGGAGGTTTTCTTGCTAAGGTTGAATAATTGTGCTTTTGGCGGTGTGGGGAAAATGCCACATCACAAGGTTGCATCCTCTTCTATTGTTTTGAGCAAGTGTAGAGAGATGGATAAAAAAGGTGGCGCCATGGATATAGCCCATCAAAGGAAGGAACATGCAAGGGGAGAAGAGAGGCAATTTCACTTACGATTTGGATAGAAAATCACCAACCCCAATCTTTGACAATAGCTTATGAGGATTTGGGATATGGCGAAGAAAGTTGATGGTGCACCTATGGTGGGTATATGGGAGGTAGCATCCAAATTCCTTTTAGACCCAAGGCAATCCATTGGAAGATGAAATGTTTCTGATGTTGCACAATCCATTTGTTGTGTTGATGTGCTTTCAATGGCTGCAAGCACCTTTCTACTACCTAAGGATATCAAAGATGTGGAAGAGCAGGTGGGAGGATTTTACGAGTGTTAGATAAATCACTTTCAAAGTCTTAGAAACAACATTTGTAGGTTACATAATACCATGGCAAAGCTTGTAGACAAGTTGAAGGTAAAACTTTCTAATATTGTTGATTTTAATGTTCTTGTTTGTTGTTGTGGGGAGTCTAAAAATGATTATATGGATGTTTCTGAGTCTACTAAGGGAAACAGTTGTAAAAAATGTGATGTGGAGTGTTGGGAGGATAGGGGGCTAGAGTTTTATAACCTTGTGCTCTTAGCTGAACAAAAAGATTGGCAAATTAGTTTTAAGTTTGCTTTCTTTAAGCAACATCAGCAAAGAGGGAGCTTCCCCTCCTAATTCGAAGAGCAGTTAAATTGTGCATAGCTGTCCATTTCTAATCCGCATTCCAGAGGTGCAAATTGAAACGCCAACACTATCTTATAGTATATATTTGTAACTGAATGTCTCCTTGGCCAGTTGTGGATCTTCAAGAAGATTTCCAAGCGATGAAGCATGAAATGTTCTTCTTAGCTTAGGGTTTTTTCTCACCACTTTTTTTCGTTTGAATGTAATATTGATTTTATAAGTGTTGCAACACTTTAATACATTGTAGACATCATGTGTAATGGTCATTTCCCTATTGCGTGTGGATTTTTGGAAGTTTGGAGAGCAATTATTGAGTATGTTCAATTGCTGATATGATCTCTTTTATTATTTCTATGTTTTCTGTCTTTTGGTTGAATGTCACTCGATAACCCAATCTAAGGCATTATTTCTATAAGTGTATGACTCTCCATGCACCTTAAAATGATGAATATCCTTAACTACTTGTGGAGTAGAAAGTAGATTTGTATGCATTTCATTGTTCAACACTTTAATTGAAAAAACATATCCAACAAGCCTTGAAAGATTTCATCTTATGAGAATCATATCGTACATGCACACATCTTGCTATGTTGCAATGATATTTTCATTAGATTAATAGAGGTGATATGTGCAGTAGGTTAGTCCTTGCTCTAATGACAACTTTTACGACCAAACATACATTGGATACTACTACAAGTTTGCCTATTTTCATGCCTTTACCTGTGATTAAATCTTTTTTAATACTATCTCTAGAAACACCCTCGTAAGTCTAGTTGAGTCCGAAGTGAAGGAAAAATTATCCACTCTCAGCAATTGATCTATCCACCCTCAAGAATGACATATTCCTGACCTTGAGGTGGATTGATGCCTCTAGAAGTGTGATAAGCCGTTTTAGGACCCAATAGCTCCCTCATTGTCTTCTTGAAGAGAACTATTAACCTCTAGGAGCATACTTCCCATCTCTAGTGCAGAAATTAGTTGAGATTGAGGTCCCTCATCTTCAATGCTCATAGGAATTGTTGAACTTGAAGCTACAACCGCTTCTTTAATTGTTTCTTGTTTACATTCTTCCAACAATCCTTCGAATCTAGAGAAGAATTCATTCAATGTGTCTTCATTCATGGCGTAGTTGTCTTTTTACTCAATGTAAAATGATGGATGATCACCTTGCTTTGTAGACATGTGTGAGATCTTGTCTTAAAGAATATGATATATTTGTGCAATTCCTTCTATTCTCTCTAATTGATAGCCCTTCTACATCATAGAATTTGAGCAATGTTTGAGAGATAGATGGAAAATTCAACTTTCTTCCTAATTTGTTGCTGGTGTAGAGATAAAGATAGGCTCTTGAAATAAGATTCTACGGGTGTCTCCTTCCACAAATTTCCTTTATGGTCTCTCCTCTTTTTAGCTCCTTAACTCCACAAGCACACATAGTCATTGAATGTATTTACATGTTTAACACAAATAAGTCCTTATTGAAAATATCGTACCAAAGAGTCACCATCGGGTTCATCTCGAAGATGTTGAAGAAAGAAAGAAAGAAATAAATTATATTAATATCCATGGATGACCAAAAGTAGGTCAATGGGACTGAAGAGTATACTAGTTTGATCGAAACCCTCTACGATTTGTTTGAGAAATTGTCATGATTTACATCATGTAATGCATCCCTGGAGAATACCTAGCATCATGGTTTCTTGTCTCATGGGTCTAATGTGGTCTTTTATGATCTCCCTAGTAACAATCATGTCATACTCAAGCTTAACCACTTGCTCCCAAGCTTGTTTTAGTTCATCAAGCTCACTAGGTTTGATCATGAAAGCAATTTTTGGTGGAAACGTGTTGATAAAACAATTCAAGAGGATCTCAAGAGATGGCTTCAAAGTACCATTGGTTCTTGTGACAAGGCAATTAAATTGTGCAACAAATTCTCTCATGATCTCATATTTTTCTCTTTTTGTGTTTAATAGTTGGGTAAATATTGATTATGCTTTCCTTGGGTGTAGTGTGAAACATAAATGTGAAGTCTTGTTCTACTCTTTTAATAATTAACGGAAATAAGTTTTTCTTTTGTTACAGTTTGATAAAGCACGTGTTGATAGAAATCAAATTCCTGAATATTTGGTGGGTAGAAGGTTTTCAAGGATTAACCAGCATCCGGTCATACCCTCTCCTCCTAGTTTTCCCTTTTTTTTAATATTATTTTTCTCTTATGTATATAATTTATAATATTTTCTTGGTGAATTTGTGTTGTAGGGAGCTGGACCAAATTCTTTTTCTATTGGAATTCTAGAACCACTAAATTCAAGAATTATATTGGAAATAAAAGCAGATGATATCAGATTCACCGTGAACAAGTAAGAAATCCAATTGGTGATTTTATTTGTTAAAATAATTTTTGTATACTACCATATTGCCATTTCTTTTTTACCTTTTTCATAAATGATTTTATAAAGAATGTATACATAGAAAACTGTTTATCTCTATCATTTTAAGTAAAAATTATTGTAGGAAGACACCCAACAAAAGAGAATCTACAAGCAAGGTCTCTAAATCCTTGGTAGATTTGTTACATCGCCTCTCCTTTCCTTTGGACTGCCTACTCCCCAATCCTTTTTTCTTCCCTCCCCCCAAAAACACACCTAACCCATCTTTCATAAATTTCTAATCAAAAAGGAATTCACTTTCAATGAGGATGTCAGGAATTATTAGGGATAATTTAGGTAGTCAAAAGGAATTTTTGAAATTAGCAAGCCCAACAGTAAAATTGTGGAAGTTGATGTCCCTATTAAAGTTTGGAATTATAATTGACTAATGATCTATAATTTTATGCACACTTTAAAAACGCTTTTTTTTTGGTGAGTTGAGCTCCCAGTTGGGATTATGGTGGATCAGCTAGAGTAATCTTGTTGTTAGAAGTGTCAAGGCCCTTAAATTTATCACCTTCCTCACTACCTTACCACTGCTTTCTACCGTTTACTCGTTGATTATCTTGTCCCATTAAGGTATCATTGCGATGTTCCTAAATCCTAACCATGGAAAATTGTGACTAACAATACTAGCCATAAATGGTTGTGTGGCATTTCAGTTGTTTTTATCAGCAAGTTAATTGCAAGATTCCCACCATGTCGTATAGTGTTGGCCTAACAAGATATACATGTAAGATTCAATGCCCATACACTAAGCCTATTTCTAGATGCTAACACAAATTATCTCTGCTCTGAATTTGCATTTACAACAAATTCCTCCATACACTCTTAAGGGGAACTAGGGTAAGGGGATTTCACCAAAGAAATATTGTTTGTAAAGACATGGTCTGAAGATCCAAAATAGAATAAATACCAGAAATATATACTAAGGTTATATTAAATAGAAAATACAAAGTAAAATTAATATTTCCAAAGGTGGCTGACTTACCTTACTCACAGAAGTGTTTACATATATAAATAGCATCCAAGTCAAAGATTATTATGAGTGATTAACAATGTTTAAAGAACAGAAAATTAAAAGTAATATTCAATTACTATGCTGGCCGATTCCATGTTCGATTAATTAAATCACCCAAGAAAATCCATTTAACTTCAATGGCAGCAATTAAGAATAAATGAAATTAGTTTATTAACTAATAATCATACCACTCTAATTATGGCCGACCATCCTTATCAAAGACATTTATATATATAATCGCCCAAGACAAAAATTAAATATAATGTGAAAGCAGTGATTATATTGGAGAGACGGCAGCGATCATTTATATTAGTAGAAGGAAGCATTTTAATAAAGGGTAAAAAGGATTATGAATTAGTTTCAAAAAAAGCAGCGATCACTTCTTTATAAAAGATTATGACTCTTTAGAGGGTTATCTCTTTTCAAAGAGATGTATCTTTTCACTTGAATATGAAGATATAAAAAGAGAAAAATTGTGTGGAGAGTTGCGTAGAAAAGGAAGTGTGTATGAGATAAAAGGACATGTCATTCAAACACAAGAAGATTTGATGAGGAGAAAAGAATAATTGTGTAAGACAGTTTTTTTTTTTGCAAAGAAGGTTTATATGATCATTAGTTTTGTTTAACTTTATATGATCATTATCCATTGAAGAAGCAAATAAAAGAAGACAAAATATCTTCGTAATTCAAGCAGATTGATAAGCACATTCGGAGAAGATCTAAAAGCATATTGAAGCAGATTTATAATCATATCTGAAGCAGATTATTGAATCATATTTGGAGCAGATTATTGAAGCATATTTGGAACAGATTTATAAGCATATTTGGAGCAGATTATTGAAGATATTGAAGCAGATTTGTATATGTGTGTTGGCGTTTAAATTCGCACCTCTGGAATGCGTATTTGAAACGGACAGCTATGCACAGTAAAACTGCTCTTCAAATTAGGAGGGGAAGCTCCCTCTTGCTGATGGTGTTGAAAGAAAGTAAACTAAGAACTAAGTTGCTATCTTTTTGATCAGCTTAGAGCACAAGGTTTATTAAACACAAACGCCGCAGCTGAGATTTTCTGTTTTAAGAACTTCAACTAGGACTAACTTAAACTAAAGACGTTTCTAACTTCTCAAGTAATACGCAGAGCAAGAGAAACTAGAAATGAACAAGGTTGATTCTCTGACAAAATACTTCAATAAACTCTTTCTCAACAAACATCTACACACTTCAATGTAAGCTGAAATCAAGATCATAAAAGTAGAACACAAATAATGGAAATCTGAGATGTTATATCAAGGCAAAGGAGGCTCATGATTTTATTACTCAAACTTCTAGAACAAAACTTACTTCTAACATGCCTGGAACAAGAAATTGCAGATAAAGAGGCTTGCAATCTTGTTCTTAAACAATACGAACAGCAATTACAATAACTCCTTGTTGGCTAAAACAGACTCAACAATTCGCTATCATAAAACAATTGAACACTTGAGTAACAAATAGAAGGCACAATAGGCTCAGCGTTTTGTTGTACCCAAAACCAAAATTTTTGCTTCATCAAGGCATTTTGTTTAAGAGAGTCTAAATCTTGCTAAAATGATGTCAAGTACAGTTTTTGGGCAATATCAAGCATGGAGTTTTGTCAGTAGTTTGTTAGTTAAAGGCACCATTTCATTGATCAGAACCTGAATTGGAGGCTCAGAACGAAGCATTTCACAATGAAGGAGCGTTTCACGACAACAACTATGCTTTCGCATGATCATTTTAGTGGTCAAGACGAAGTTTTTAGTGATTAAATTATGAAGATTTCTCAGAGAAAAGCAAGAAAGCACAACTGTAGCCCAGGGGCGCCCTTCTTTTTGAAGGTCAAAATCTTGTTGAAAATGCTTATAAATACAGTCAAACTCTTCAGAATTGGTCTGCCTATCCGATGAGCTATCCTGTGAGGCTTTCTGAGACCTGTAACTTCGGCAATTGGCGACAGAAGTTGAAGATTCCAAAGTTCCAGATTGCAGAAGCTTGTCCTTTTCCAGCTTAAGCGCACCTGTAGCTTAAGGGCGCCCTTCTTAAAAGGGTGTTAGATCTTGGTATTTCTGGTGGATGATGCAGTCAATCTCTTCACGACTAGTCTGCTCGTCCAATGAGCTATCAAACGCAGTCATCTGAGTCCCACGGCTCTGGTAGTTGACGTTTGAAGAGGAGCTTATAATAGAGATTTCACATCTTTGAGCTTCTCCGTTGTTTTCCAGTGCAACTATAGCTGAGGGGCGCTTGTCAAAATGACCCTTAAGATGATCCAGTTTGTTGATGAGGTCTTCCTGACATCAGTACTACTCTAGTCCAGCTTCGCAACGCACCAAGTTGCCTATTGATCCGACTTTCTGAAAGATCGTGGCAGAGTTTCTACCAAGCACGTAAATAAGCGGGCAGACTGGCATAAAATTTTCATTGTATTTCTATAGGCCAGGGGCGCCTAACCTTTAGGCCTGTCAGATGAGGTTATTGACGTTCGAAGTCTTCATGAGACTTGTGCACAATTACTCTAGCTATCCAACGAGCCTAGCCGTCAGCCTTCGGGATTTGGCAAACGCTCGTACGTGCGAGGTCTTTGTAAAATGCTGAAAAGTGAAGACATCCGGAAAATGGCTAAGTATGGAGCATATATTTTAAATAAAATATGCACTTGTATTTTTTGAGGTCTTAGAAGCAGTTTTCTCGCTTCGTCATCTCTAGAGATATCTCTTCTCAATGCTCCTAGCTATGCAGAGAGACAGTCGCCGCACGAATCGAGGCATTCCAGCTCGATATCGGAGGACAAAGTAGGGTACTTGGATGAAAGTTCAACTTTGGTCAAAATGGTGTCAGTGCAACTGTAGCTCAGGGGCGCTTTTACTTTTCAGGCCCTTAATGCACTTTTCAGATGCCGTGCGTATATCCATTGGATACAAAATGTTTCTAGTCACGCAGTGAGCTCGGTTGCCTGTCAGCAGGGTTCACCGTTTGCCGTCAGCAGTTGTTTGAAGTGTTAGACGACAGTTTAGGAAAATGGTTGTCTGGCACCTGCAAATGAATTTAATCAAGGGCGCCTAATTTTTTGAGGTGTTAAATGATGGATTTTGTAGTGATGACTCCCAGCAGATATTTCTTCCTTGTTCAGCAGGCTTCGCGACGAATACACCAGTTCAGTCTCAGCATCACCCGGTCACTCAGAAATCAGTGTTGAAGTTGGCCAGTTGTAACTTTGTAGTCAGCTACAAAGTAGGAAGTTAATAAAAAGTGCAATAACTTGAGCAAATGGACACCTATGAGGTCAAATGATGACTTTTCGGAATCAGTGAAGTTCGCCGGTGAATCTCAAAGCTTCATTCAGTTTGTCAACTGAAGTTAAATAATATTTAATATTTATTCTTGCACTTTTAGCATTAAATGGCAATTTTCTAAAGTTGTGTTGTGACCTTTTCACACATCGCCCCATTCAAGATGGGGACCCCTAATTTTTGCTCCATTCTAGTCTTTTGGCTTTGGTTTTGTCTCTCTCCCTCTCTTTCTGCTGTTTGCCTTTCCAGGGACGTTCCCGCCTGTGAGCCTAAACGTGAAATTTGACCAAGTCTGTAGAATTAGGGTTTGTACTTTTCTGGTCAATTTGAAACCAAATGTAGTGAATAAATTGAAAATTGAGACTAACATTGATGTCAGTGTGCTTTCAGCAAGTTCTCAGCTAAGTTTCATCGGATTCTGGCTACTTACTATTTTTAGTAAGCGTGTAATTCAGGGCATTCCCTCAACACTTTTGAAGTTTCGATCGTCACACTGCATTCAGAACATATCAAGTTGCTCGCGTGCAAAGTTTGAGTTGAAACAGACCACTTACTATTTTTAGCAGTGCAACTTCCGGAGCAGATTTCAGGGCTTAAATGAAGAATTTTTCAACGCATGTTTGGAGATCCCTTCTGGATTTTCAGAGACCTTCGCGATGGTGTGACATGCAAAGTGAGATAACGACTTTCAGAATTCAGCCTTCCGAGGCTATTTTTAGGGTTTGCATGTTTGCATATTCTTTATGGGTTTTTCGAGAGCTTCGCAGTGATGTGACATGCAAACGGAGATAACCACCTATTTGAGAACTTACTATTTTTAGCAGGTGCGTCCCGGCAGCTGCCTCCCAGCACTTCAGAATCATGAGCTGATCGCAATGCAATGGAAACGAGAACAAACGGAGATCATTTGATATGCATGCAGAACAAATTAGGGTTTCTAGTTTTGGGACCCAAAAGGAGGGGTCAAAAGTTAGAATTTTCGAAAACCGGTGTATACCACCACGATCAGCATCTTTCAAGCTATCTGCTGGTAAAATTTGAGGGCAAACGGAGCACTTACAATTTATAGTAAGTCATTTTGGAAATGGGCTAAAAATAGCAAATCAGCAACATGCGCCGATGCCAATAGGCAGGTCACGTGGTGAGGAGCGTGTCATTCAAATTTCAAATCAAACGGAGCTGTGGAGGTATCAGAACCAGGCAATTACTATAAATAGCAAACCACCTTCAGAAATGTGCTATTTTTAGCAGGCCAACTCAGAATGGCAGTGTGAATAGGTCAAGTACGTCATGAAGGTCCTGTGTTCAAAATTTCAAATCGTTCCAAGCTTCAGAAGTACGGAAATCAAAAGACTTACTATAAATAGCAGGACATAGAGAAGCTGGCAGAAGGAAGGAAAAATAGCTAAGTCTGGAACTTCATCCTTCACCACCTTGAAAATGCGCCCAGCTTGCCTTCAGGTGTTTGAAAAAGTTTCTAAGGCATTGAAAAATCCACCTGCCACCTCCAAATGCGCCATCCTTGAGGAGTTGCTAAAATTTTTTCTAAGTGTTAATTTTCATCCTCCAACACATGTGAAATGCGCCCAGCTACAAGAGACATCAAGAAAATTTCTAAGTGTTGACCTCATCCTGTGGACACCCCTAAATGCGCCCTCATCTCCAGCATATGATGGAAAATTTTCTAAGTATGAGCAATATCTTGCTCCCTAGGCCAAATGCCCCCAGCTCAAGGTAGTGGCATGCAAAAATTTTCTAAGTATGAAATGCTTATCCACCTCACATGGCAAAATGCGCCCACCTCTCAAGAAAGTCAAGGAGGTCAACAAGTTTCATCCACCTCCTATGTTGAAATGCGCCCTCAAGACATGCACAAAGTTTCTAAGTGTCAAACCTTTATCCTCCACCAAGTGCCAAATGCGCCCATGTTTGAGGGGTCAACAAGTCATGGCAAAGGTGCCGTTTTAAGTTTCATCCTCCTTCCATGCTCATATGCGCCCAAGAGAAGGAAAGAAAAGACAAAAAATGAGGGAGCCCAAAGGTCACTAAGGCGTTGGAAGTTTCATCCTTTACATCTTGTCATATGCGCCTAAGAAAGAAGCTGAGGGGTCAAAGGTCAAAGGTGGCGTTGGAAACATGTTCTCCATGACAAGCCAAATGCGCCTAAGGTGGTGAATAGAAAGTGAGGATGGAGAATGTTGCCTAGGCATGGTTATTATTCACCTTCAAGTGTGATATGCGCCCAAAGTTGATAAGGGTGATGAATATAATAGGTTGGGCGTTGGAGATATTAAATCTATGGTGATGAAAAATAAAACATGTTAAGTATGATGTGCTTTCAAGGAAATTTCCTAAGTGAAGTTGATAAATTTTCCTCACCACAGGCAGAGTGATTGAAGGTGAATAAAAAATTTCTAAGGCAAATTCGAAGTGCTAAGTGATTTTAAATATTTTTCTAAGTGTTATCAAAATTCCACCTCTCTAGAGGAAAAACGCCTAAGTCTGGTGAAGTGATGAAATTTCCTGGATACGAATGAATTTGCCGGAGATGAAGTCAGAAAGTGCCTGCTTCGCGAGGTTGATAAAGAATTTTCAAGTCAGAGCAACAAAGTACTCACAGGGATGAGGAGCTTGAATAAATTTGTTGAAAGTTAGTTTTCTAAGGTTCAAAATTCAAAATTAAATGAACCCGTTCGTTGTATACCCATGAATTCGACTAGTTCAAAAAGAAATTTTCTTCTGGGTATTGAAGATTATCGATGAGGAATGGATTTTAAGGTCTTCCACATCTTGCCAAGGGTTCTGGGATGAAGATTTTTGATGGGCACGGGATTGATGAGTTTTCCTAAGGGAAGTTTGAAAAATTTTCTAAGGCAAGGAAAAGAATGTGTTAAAATGCCTTGGCGGATGAATTTGAAAATGATCGCCTAGATAATTTTTGATCAAATTCCTGATGAAAGCATTTTTTTTCTCGAGTCTGAGTCGCATGAAATATCAGAGTGAAGTGCGCAAGGAAAAATACAAGGTGGGTTGGAAATTTGGCTAAGGCATGAAGAATTTGAATGCGAAGTTTGTTAGAAGAAAAACGATGAACCCTTGGAGATCAAAATGTGAAAATCTAGGTAAGTTGAGTTTATATTATGAAGTGTTCTAATGCTCTTCTCCTTGCTTGTTTTGCAGGAGAAATGTCGAGACCAAACGATGATGACTTAATGTGATGAAGCAAGTACTCCACGAATACATTTCAACCTCGAAGGAAGAAAAGTTGCGAAAAATGGCTAAGTGTTGAGACTTAGTATAACTCAAGTGACAAAGAAGAAGTTGAAGAACAACGTCAAGAAAGAAGATCAAGAACAGTGTGAACGTGTTTCAAAGATGGAATCTTCTAGAAGGATGATGGACATTAATGGCTCATTTATTGCCCCACTCCTCTTGGTGGTGGTTTTTAGGGTGAATCTTGTTTAGGGTTGAGGTGGCACGATCTGGGCCATCCAGCCGATTGTAATCTGAGCCATCCATTGGACTTGGCCAGCTATATAAAGGGGGAGTCCCCCCTCATTTGTATCTCATTAGAAATTAGATTAGCTTAGAGTTAGAATAGCAGAGAAGGAGTAGAGAGCAATTAGATAGTTGATAGTATATTTTAGATTGAAAAGGAAGGAAAGTCTTCCCATTGAATACTTTGTAAGAAGTTGTCATGAATGCTTTCATAATAAAAGAATTTTCATTGATGGTGATTTCTTCTTTGTTATGAGTAGTTGTTGAGGCTTCTTCGTCCTTCCAATTTACGTAGCATCTTGAAGTAGCTTAAAGTAAAGTAGATTTCATTTCATGCAAGCACTTAGTAATTGTGGAATGTGGTGCTCGATTTGAACAAGACTTCGCTTGTCCATACCACTAGCGGGCTCGCTGACGGTGAGTTCGCCCTGTGTGGTCAACTGGATTTACTTCTCAAACTTAACTTTGATTGTGATTCACGTGTTTGTATGCATCATCTTGATGGTACTTGCATGTCGAGTTATAATTTGAACATCTTTCGCAACTCCTCTGAAGATTGTGCCGGTTTTGTGGAAGCTATCCGAAGCGAGGCAAAGCAAGGCTCGTTTGAAGTCCGTAAGAATTAATCGCCATGTCCCACACCTTAGAGTAGAACATAAACTTCTTAGGCCCTCCACTCATTTTAATTTCAGTCCACTTCTGGTTAGATTAGGAAACTTGTACTCACTTGCTAAATCATTTTAATTACACGAAAGCCCTTAGTCCGCTGATTGCTGTCAACTGTCGAACAATTGTGTAAGTCCCCTTGAAATACCAGCAAAATCACATCAAGCCAACTGAGACTATTCGCATTAAAGGAACCTTGGAGTTGAATGTATGATCTATCTCGCAATCTTAGCATGCAGGAAACTTTGTTCAAGAGAGGAAAGGGTAGTCGTTGGCGACTTTATTCTGTGTTGGTGTAGTCGCAAAAACCACATCAACAGAATTGGCGCTAGAAGGAGGGGGAATAATAGCTACAACATACAATTTTGTTGAAGAAGAAAGGGTTTGAAATACAAAAGGTCCTATTGGAGAAAATTATCAGAAGTCAAGATGGTGTTCTCTCACGATTGAACAATCCCGCGCAGAAGTAGCTACATCCTGGATCGTATCAGTTCATTCTCGCTAGACAAGTTGAAGAGAATTTTAAGGTCCACGCCAAGTTCATCCAAAGAGTTCGTAGAATTAGAGCTACCCGCAAGAACAAGAAAGAAGAAAGAAAGTTATTCAAGTAAAGAAGCTAAGTCAAGTGAAGAAGTTTGTTCAAGTGAAGAAGTTCAGTCAGGTGAAGGAGAAACAAGTGGAGAAGAGATTTCTAGTCTATTTAGAACTCCACCAAGTGCTTCGAGGTTTGCTCCAGCAAGATCAATCCAAGCTACTACCCCAGTGATTATTCAGCAACAACTAGTTCAAGTTACTACACCTCAACGACAATCATCCCAAGTTATTGCGTAGCAGTGGCGACAGCCAGTTCAAGTAATGGCTCAACCAGGAGGTCAACCAGCTCCAAACGGTGCTACATGGTTGGTCACCAACCCATCTCCCCTTGAGTTTATTGATTACCATGACATGCCAAAGAATCCAGAGAACTTTTGCACTAAGTATCAAGTCAGTGATCCAAATCGTTCTGCTAAGGATCATATCAAAATGTTCAAGGATCATTTACACAATAGGCAGATTGGGTATCCAGACGTGGCTTGCCGCCTATTTCCATATTCCTTGGGAGAAGAGGCTCATTTCTGGTTCATTCACCTACTAGTGGGGTCTATAAGAACATGGGAGCAGATGAAGGAAGCCTTCATCGGAAAGTTTGGTATACCAGCCACCCCTGTAGAGCTTTATCGTCATTTTGCAGAAGTGAGAAGACAAGACCAAGAGCCCATTCATGCATTCAACAATAGGTTCCAAAAGGCCCTCACAAGATTATGCACTCCTTATGTTGTTGCTGATGCTCGAGAAAGCTACTATTCGGCACTTGATCCTTTGACTGCAATGTTCGTGAGATCTCACCCCACTCCGGGGAACATGAATCAAGCTTACGCTAAAGCTATTGAAGTAAGTCAAGGTTTAGGACAAAATACAACTGGACCCTCACTATATGCTGGCCTAGTTGCGGTAAACAATCAAGTGCCAGCGATTGGCTCGACATGGAATCAACAAGTTCCGGCGCTGAATGCAATTCCACAGCCAACTTATCAAGTACAAACACCATCAAGTTAGTTAGTTCTTCATTCTGGGATGCCTCTCTCCCAGACGCCAATTACACAGCCTATTTATCTCCAGAACACAGTGCCGCCAGTGAAAACTCAAGAGGAGAAAGATGAAAGAAAGGATTTAATAGAACAAGTGAAGAGGCTGTCAACTGAGGTGACTTACCTCAGAAGTCAAAACAATCAGACACAAACTATGCCACGAAATTATCAGGCACACCAAGGTGCTAACCGAGGATATCAGAATAATCCTCTAAGTCATCAGGATACCCATCAAGGATACAGTCATTAAAACAATTATGGGTATAGGAATAACAATCAAGGATTTCATAAGAGGTCTTGGAATACAGGGCCCAACAATGGAGGTGTCTTGTTGCCATTGGACAATCCGCCACCTCCTGAAAACTGCCCTGCAGATAGAATTTATATGGCTGAAACTGCCTCGTCAAGATGGTATAGGTTACATAATACAAGCCAGCACTCTGAGCTCTAGTGTCACGAATTCCAAGTTGTGGCTGGTATTCTCAAAAGTGAAGCAAGTAATACAGGGGCCACAGAGAACCCTCCAGTTACGGGATATGAATTAGTCCCAGCACCCAGATATGATCAGGCATTGATAATAGAAGATTGCAATTTCCCACCTGAATTTCAGAGTCACACGCCCCCACCAGTTAATCACCAATTTCCATCAGCAAACAGTCCCGTGGGGATGCCAGAGTTTCAAATACTGTCAGAAGTCCACGCCACGTATGCATCACCAGAAGAGCCTCTTCATAGAGATGGTTATGTTTTTCCGCCTCTCAACAATAGTGTCTTGGTAGAAGGAAGAAGGGAGGTACAAGCTTTTCAAACTACTAGAGGTGAAGCTCCTAAAGTATATCAAAGAAATTACCACCAACAACGTGAACCTCTGACGTCATCGGTACCTCCAAATAATTTTACAACTCCGCCGCACCCCAACGTGAGCAACAACCCAGGTTTACCAAGAGATTCTCCAGAATACAGACGACAGAATGCAATGCAAGGTGGAAGTGGACAACAAGTTATTCAGCAGCCAGATCATCAGGCTGGGCAAAAACAAAAGGAAAGTATTCCTAGAGAGGACATGAAAAGACTTGGCTCTTATGTACTAGAAGAATTCAAAAAGATGAAAGTTAGTCTTCCCCTACATGAGCTAATGAAGATTTCAGAAGTAAGGGAGACCTTTCTAGGAAGTTTGTATGAAACGCCCGTTGTGAGGAGTACACCCCAAGAAGCAACCAGTGCACCAAGAAGTCCTCCTGTTGTCACATAGTCTCGTCCAGCACAGGAAACAAATGTGGTAGAAGGGGTGCCTTACGCGCCATTTGACACTTGGGAAGCTCCGCAACAGCCTCAAAACTTCGTAGGTATGGTACAAGGTTCTTCAAACACTCCCGAGAAATCAAAGACTGAAGATAAAAGGAGAGTTTGGTTCAATATTCCTGCAGAACAAAAGCAAGAGCAAACGCGGAATCTGAAGGAGGCTACCCAGGATGACCAAGTTCAATTGGATAGGAAAGATGAAAGTAAGAATGCCTCAGCAAATGAAAGGAAAAGGCCAGTAGTATTTTATCAGGGAAAGGATGAGCCGGCCCATTTCTGGTTTTAGTTAGAATTTTTGGGAAGTTATTGCATAACTGTTTGATCGATTCCGGTGCATCAAGTAATGTCATGCCTTTGAAGGTGTGTCAGGCGTTAGGTATAGTTCCCCTTCAGACCACTAAGAAAGTAACCCAACTGGATAAGACTGAAGTTCCAGTTGTAGGAGAATTGAATAATATCCATATGCAGCTGGAGGCGGATCCCAGAATTCAAAGTCGCATTGACATATCAGTTGTGGATATACCGGGTGGTTATGGCATGCTATTGAGTAGAGATTGGTCCAGAAAGCTAAATGGATACATTGCGACTGACTTCTCCCACATGCGGTTGCCTTGAGAGGAGTTCCAAATCAGATAAAAATTGAAAGTACACCACGGCTCAAATTAATGATCACAAAATGTGGTGAAAATAGTGATGTTTTGTTCGTGGAAACTGATTTGGGTTCATATAGGCCCATTAAGAAAGAAGTCCTCATGTTGTAGAGCTCGAAAGAAGAAAAGCTTGAAAACGACTCAAGTGGGAATGAGAGTGAAAGGATGTTCAGAGATTCTGTGTTTAAAGGTGTAAAGCAAGAGACAAAAAATGCCTCCATCAAGGACTTGTCATTACCCAATCCATGTAGAATTCACGAGGCTTTCCATTCAGAAAACATAGGTGCCATGAGTAAGATCTCCTTGGAGCAAGTCCCAAGGATGATTCAACAAGTCACTTTAGGGGAAGCATGTGGAGAGGTCAATAAGAAAGAGGACTGGATTCAAACAAGGCTGTCTCAATTGATGCACTTGGAGGAGAAAAGAAATGAACCTTTGGAAAGTTTGGCTAAACATCAAAGGGTTATGAATAGACAGATCGACAGGTCATGGTTGGACCCTTGTTAGGCTTCTGAGATCCTGGGAGATAATGCATTTAAGTTACGGACACGAACAGGAGGGGATCTCCCATTGCCGGACGATGGGAAATTCCTCAGGCATTATTTCCAGTCTTAGGTTCTCTCTGAGAGCCTACTTTGTAATATAGTTAGATTTAGGTTTGCTTTTCAGTTTGTTTTGTTTTGGTTTTTGGTTTGTTGCCCTATGCGTTTTTGGTTTGGCTTTCTTCCCTTGAGTTGTCCGCTCAAGTGGTTTTGGTTTGGAATGGGCAAGGATTTTAGGGTTTCTCGTTGCGAAGGGGGTGATGATGGTTTTAACTTTCACAACGTGGTTTCTTTCCACTGGACTTTGTGCAAATTTTTGAAAAGAGTAAGGTTGTTTTCCTTGTATCATCATCCAGTTTGGAATAAGCTCGTCTCGGGAGGTTAACCCGTTATTGTGTCTTAACACGAGTCTAAAGACCTTAAATACTTTACCTATCTCCACTCTGAGTCATTTTGGCTTCCTGGGAAAGGTTTTGGCAGGTGAAAATCTTACATCTTGCTTCAGCGCCACTGCAATTCTCAAACCCATTAGAGGCTTCATTGCTTGCCAGCCAATTGAGGAATTGACGGAGAAATCAAAAGAAAAGAAAAGAGAAAATGTGCTTAAAAGAAATATCTGAGAAAGAAAGAAAGAAAACAGAAAATGAAATATTATGAAATATTGGTCTTGGGAACATACGAGTAACTCCACCGGGGCTATGGACGCTTGACCAGCAGTGGAGCAATATTCGTGAGAATTGTAGCGATAACCTCGTCGGGGCTATGGACGCCTGATTGGCAGCGAGGCAATGTCCAGGATGCTTTTGAAGTTAAGATATTTATATAACTTGCTGCGGCCAATTCCGGAAGTCAAGATGGTTTTGAAATGGAACAAATGCACACTCACAAGGTCTCGGATGAAGGTGTTCTGATACACTATTGGATTTTTCTCCCCTTTTGAGTATCTTTCTATATGATGGTTTGAGGAAGATTAATCATGGTTCAATTCTTAAAGTGTTTTTCAACACTTTCCCGTGGGGATGCCAGATGTTGTGACCTTTTCACACATCGCCCCATTCAAGATGGGGACCCCTAATTTTTGCTCCATTTTGGTCTTTTGGCTTTGGTTTTGTCTCTCTCCCTCTCTTTCTGCTATCTGCCCTTTTGGGGACGTTCCTGCTTGTGAGCCTAAACGTGAAATTTGAACAAGTCTGTAGAATTAGGGTTTGTACTTTTCTGGTCAATTTGAAACCAAATGTAGTGAATAAATTGAAAATTGAGACTAACATTGATGTCAGTGTGCTTTCAGCAAGTTCTCAGCTAAGTTTCATCGGATTTCGGCTACTTACTACTTTTAGTAAGTGTGTAATTCAGGACATTCCGTCAACACTTTTGAAGTTTCGATCATCACACTGCATTTAGAACACATCAAGCTGCTCGTGTGCTATGTTTGAGCTGAAACAGACCACTTACTATTTTTAGCAATCCAGCTTCCGGAGCAGATTTCAGGGCTTAAATGAAGAATTTTTCAACGCATGTTTGGAGATCCCTTCTGGGTTTTCAGAGACCTTCACGATGGTGTGACATGCAAAGTGAGATAACGACTTTCAGAATTCAGTCTTCTGAGGCTATTTTTAGGGTTTGCATGTCAGGGTTTTCTTTGCATGTTTGCATATTCTTTATGGGTTTTTCGAGAACTTCGTAGTGATGTGACATGCAAACGGAGATAACCACCTATTTGAGAACTTCCTATTTTTAGCAGGTGCGTCTCGGCAGCCGCCTCCCAGCACTTCAGAATCACGAGCTGATTGCAATGCAATGGAAACGAGAACAAACGGAGATCATTTGATATGCATGCAGAACAAATTAGGGTTTCTAGTTTTGGAACACAAAAGGAGGGGTAAAAAGTCAGAATTTTCGAAAACCGGTGTATACCACCGCGATCAGCATCTTTCAAGCTATCTACTGGTAAAATTTGAGGGCAAACGGAGCACTTACTATTTATAGTAAGTCATTTTGGAAATGGGCTAAAAATAGCAAATCAGCAGTATGTGCCGATGCCAACAGGCAGGTCACGTGGTGAGGAGCGCGTCATTCAAATTTCAAATCAAACGGAGCTGTGGAGGTATCAGAACAGGCAATTACTATAAATAGCAAACCACCTTCAGAAATGTGCTATTTTTAGCAGGCCAACTCAGAATGGCAGTGTGAACAGGTCAAGTATGTCATGAAGGTCCTGTGTTCAAAATTTCAAATCGTTCCAAGCTTCAGAAGTATGGAAATCAGAAGACTTACTATAAATAGCAGGACATAGAGAAGCTGGCAGAAGGAAGGAAAAATAGCTAAGTCTGGAACTTTATCCTTCACCACCTTGAAAATGCACCCAGCTTGCCTTCAGGTGTTTGAAAAAGTTTCTAAGGCATTGAAAAATCCACCTGCCACCTCCAAATGCGCCATCCTTGAGGAGTTGCTAAAAAATTTTCTAAGTGTTAATTTTCATCCTCCAACACATGTGAAATGCGCCCAGCTACAAGAGACATCAAGAAAATTTCTAAGTGTTGACCTCATCCTGTGGACACCCCTAAATGCGCCCTCATCTCCAGCATATGATAGAAAATTTTCTAAGTATGAGCAATATCCTGCTCCCTAGGCCAAATGTGCCCAGCTCAAGGTAGTGGCATGCAAAAATTTTCTAAGTATGAAATGCTTATCCACCTCACATGGCAAAATGCGCCCACCTCTCAAGAAAGTCAAGGAGGTCAACAAGTTTCATCCACCTCCTATGTTGAAATGCGCCCTCAAGACATGCAAAAAGTTTCTAAGTGTCAAACTTTTATCCTCCACCAAGTGCCAAATGTGCCCATGTTTGAGGGGTCAGCAAGTCAAAGCAAAGGTGCCGTTTTAAGTTTCATCCTCCTTCCATGCTCATATGTGCCCAAGAGAAGGCAAGAAAAGACAAAAAATGAGGGAGCCCAAAGGTCACTAAGGCGTTGGAAGTTTCATCCTTTACATCTTGTCATATGCGCCTAAGAAAGAAGCTGAGGGGTCAAAGGTCAAAGGTGGCGTTGGAAACATGTTCTCCATGACAAGCTAAATGCGCCTAAGGTGGTGAATAGAAAGTGAGGATGGAGAATGTTGCCTAGGCGTGGTTATTATTCACCTTCAAGTGTGATATGCGCCCAAAGTTGATAAGGGTGATGAATATAATAGGTTGGGCGTTGGAGATATTAACTCTATGGTGATGAAAAATAAAACATGTTAAGTATGATGTGCTTTCAAGGAAATTTCCTAAGTGAAGTTGATAAATTTTCCTCACCACAGGCAGAGTGATTGAAGGTGAATAAAAAATTTCTAAGGAAAATTCGAAGTGCTAAGTGATTTTAAATATTTTTCTAAGTGTTATCAAAATTCCACCTCTCTAGAGGAAAAACGCCTAAGTCTGGTGAAGTGATGAAATTTCCTGGATACGAATGAATTTGCCGGAGATGAAGTCAGAAAGTGCCTGCTTCGCGAGGTTGATAAAGAATTTTCAAGTCAGAGCAACAAAGTACTCACAGGGATGAGGAGCTTGAATAAATTTGTTGAAAGTTAGTTTTCTAAGGTTCAAAATTCAAAATTAAATGAACCCGTTTGTTGTATACCCATGAATTCGACAAGTTCAGAAAGAAATTTTCTTCTCAGTATTGAAGATTATCGATGAGGAATGGATTTTAAGGTCTTCCACAGCTTGCGAAGGGTTTTGGGATGAATATTTTTGATGGGCATAGGATTGATGAGTTTTCGTAAGGGAAGTTTGAAATTTTTTCTAAGGCAAGGAAAAGAATGTGTTAAAATGCCTTGGCGGATGAATTTGAAAATGATCGCCTAGATAATTTTTGATCAAATTCCTGATGAAAGCATTTTTTTTCTCAAATCTGAGCTGGATGAAATATCAGAGTGAAGTGCGCAAGGAAAAATACAAGATGGGTTGGAAATTTGGCTAAGGCATGAAGAATTTGAACATGAAGTTTGTTAGAAGAAAAATGATTAACCCTTGGAGATCAAAATGTGAAAATCTTGGTAAGTAAGTTGAGTTTATATTATGAAGTGTTCTAATGCTCTTCTCCTTGCTTGTTTTGCAGGAGAAATGTCGAGACCAAACGATGATGACTTAATGTGATGAAGCAAGTACTCCACGAATACATTTCAACCTCGAAGGAAGAAAAGTTGCGAAAAATGGCTAAGTATTGAGACTTAGTATAACTCAAGTGACAAAGAAGAAGTTGAAGAACAACATCAAGAAAGAAGATCAAGAACAATGTGAACGCGTTTCAAAGATGGAATCTTCTAGAAGGATGATGGACATTAATGGCTCATTTATTACCCCACTCCTCTTGGTGGCGGTTTTTAAGGTGAATCTTGTTTAGTGCTAAGGTGGCACGATCTGGGCCATCCAGCCGATTGTAATCTAAGCCGTCCATTGGACTTGGCCAGATATATAAAGGGGGAGTCCCCCCTCATTTGTATCTCATTAGAAATTAGATTAGCTTAGAGTTAGAATAGCAGAGAAAGAGTAGAGAGCAATTAGATAGTTGATAGTATATTTTAGATTGAAAAGGAAAGTCTTCCCATTGAATACTTTGTAAGAAGTTGTCATGAATGCTTTCATAATAAAAGAATTTTCATTGATGGTGATTTCTTCTTTGTTATGAGTAGTTGAGGCTTCTTCGTCCTTCCAATTCACGTAGCATCTTGAAGTAGCTTAAAGTAAAGTAGATTTCATTTCATGCAAGTACTTAGTAATTGTGGAATGTGGTGCTCGATTTGAACAAGACTTCGCTTGTCCATACCACTAGCAGGCTCGCTGACGGTGAGTTTGCCCTGCGTGGTCAACTGGATTTACTTCTCAAACTTAACTTCGATTGTGATTCACGTGTTTGTATGCATCGTCTTGATGGTACTTGCATGTCGAGTTATAATTTGAACATCTTTTGGCACTCCTCCTAAGATTGCACCGGTTTTGTGGAAGCTGTCCGAGGCAAGGCAAAGCAAGGCTCGGTTGAAGTCCGTAAGAATTAATCGCCATGTCCCACGCCTTAGAGTAGAACATAAACTTCTTAGGCCCTACACTCATTTTAATTTCAGTCCACTTCTGGTTAGATTAGGAAACTTGTACTCACTTGCTAAATCATTTTAATTACACGAAAGCCCTTAGTCCGTTGTCTGCTGTCAATTGTCGAACAATTGTGTAAGTTCCCTTGAAATACCAGCAAAATCACATCAAGCCAACTGAGACTATTCGCATTAAAGGAACCTTGGAGTTGAATGTATGATCTATCTCGCAATCTTAGCATGCAGGAAACTTTGTTCAAGAGAGGATAGGGTAGCCGTTGGCGACTTTATTCTGTGTTGGTGTAGTCGCAAAAACCACGTCAACAAGTTGGCGCCCTCTTTATGCTAAGATTTTGAATTGCATGATAATAAATATTTTATTATTATTTATTTTCGATCTCCGAGTCAGTGGCAGTTCAATTGAAGAAGGTCCAATCAGAGGATTTCTATTTCAGTCAGGGTTTTAATCTTGCATTTCACAAGTTGGTGCGAATTTTCTTTTATTTAAACATGGCACCTTCATTTATTATTCACCAAGCTTCAAGATAAATTCGTATTTTTAAAGAGAAATCCATATTTTCAAACAAAATTCGTTTTTCTTCAAGGCAAAGGCGTGTTTTTCAAGAAAAATTCGTATTTCTTCAAGGCAAAGGCGTATCTTCAAGGAAAATTCGTAATTTTCAGAGCAAAAGGAAATTTTACCAAGCAAAGGAAAATTCTTCATCCATTTGCAGGGGCGATTTCTGCAAATTTATTCTTTTGCAAGTTTTAGTTCATATTCATCAGCAAATTTGAAGAAGAGGGATGATTTTCACAGAAGAAAGAGCATATAAGAAAAAACATCTTTCTCCTCCTTGATTCTCAAATTTCTCTCAAAATACAATTTGCATGTTCCTGAAATTGGTGAATTTGACAAGTTTGAACATCTGGATCATTTCTATACAACTTCCTCGAATTAAAATCGTGCGCTTGATTTTTCAGGAATTTTTAACTCCAAAGCATTTGTTCTCGAGTTTCTAATTTTCTCAACTGAAAATTCCTTGCATGGTTGAGTAGAAGTTAGATTTTCGCATATTTGATGTTCTGGGTTGTCTTAGAATCTTTTTCTGAACAAAACCCATATCTCAGAATTTTTCGTGAAAATTGCTCTCCGATAGGCTATTTTTAGCTTCAGCAAGCTATTTTTAGGTTTCCAGAAAAGTTGCCAGAATATAGTCGTGTTCATAGTCAACAGGCGAGTTTTTCAGAGTGCAGTTCACACAGACTAAATTCAAGACCAAATCGGTCTTAATTCACTTTTTCATCAGAAAAGTTGAGACCGATTTGTATCAAGTGCTTTCAAAGGGTTGATAGGCGTAGTTACTCGAGTCCACATGGTTGCATGCCTCATATGGCTGATTGTCTTCCAAAGCCAGTTTAGAGGGTTGATACTGTTGGAATTTTGCGTGTGCAGCAAGTTCGTTTGCATTTCTCACAAACAGAGTGTGTGCAGTCAAATCTCGCAGTTTCGTCATGCAAAAGTGTCAGAAGCATCAAGCTGCAGAGGAGATAGTCGTCATCACTTCAGTTACGGAGCCGCCAAAGTTACGAGTCAGTGAAATGCTAGTTTGAGTGTGCAAAGATTGCTCAAGTTGCTGAGATTCAGATGCTGACGCAGTTAACAATCTTGTTGAGGGATTGGTTGTTTGAGATCACGGCCAGTAGACTTCAGTTCCCACCTCTCAGAATAGACATTACACAGGAGTTAAACTTGGCATTACCCTTTCAAGTTAACTCGCTGTTTCATCACATGCATATCTATTCTGAGATCAGCTTTATTCACTTGGAGTTTCATTTAGGGTTTTCGTTAACTGATGGTAGTGTTCCAGTTAACTTGCTTTCAATAAGGACGTGCATGCTTGCACAATTGTCCATTTTTAGATTAGATGTTTCGGTTAACTGATGGTAGTTTTCCAGTTAACTGTATAGTTTACTTTATTAGGGTTTAGCAATAAATCTTGCATGCATTGCAAGACGTATTTGACTCAAGGTGATTTTAGGGTTCCCTACACCTTTCGATGTCTATAAATAAGAGCTTTTGCTCATTTGTACATAACTTTTGCACGAGAGAAAAATATGTTTGCCTGCCCAATATTGCTCTTTTTGTATCTGTTCATGCATTTTTGCTGTTATAATGAATTGTTATGCCACATAGGGTTTCATGCAATTATAATGGTGAATTCTTTCCTTAGTTAGATCAAATCTGTTTTGTGTTCAATAAACTTGTTCAGATTGAGATGATAGTTGTGCCACCTTGCCTTCAAGTAGAGAATCTGCACTTGGTTATCGTGTGTTGTTGTGAACAATAAACTTATTCGGATTGAGCTGATAGTCGTGCCACCTTGCCTTCAAGTTGAGAATCCGTACTTAAGTTTATCATGTGATGTTGTTTCCAATAAACTTGTCTAGATTGAGCTGATAGATGTGCCACCTTGCCTTCAAGTTGAGAATCTACACTTGTTTATCGTCAGATAGTCAACCTTGCTCCATTTCCTCATGCTCTGTTTTCTTGAGGAAACTGGATAGATTTAAAGTAGATAGCTTAGTTGTAGTTAATGATCTGCAAAACCAGAAAATCCTTAGCTGCAACGTTCTTGGTTTTCTTAACCTTGTGCCTCTTCCAGCTGAGAACAAAAAGATAGGACTTAGATTACTTTTCTTTTCCACGCATTCCAACACTACGAGGGAGCTTCCCCTCCTAATTTGAGGAGCACTCATTACGCAGTGTGCATAGCTGTCTGTACAAACCTGCACTCCAGAGGTGTTAGTTTTTACGCCAACACGTTTTGTTATCACTAGCATGGTTAAACAAAACTAATGAGAAAAGGCTCTTATTTATAGGCAAGCGGAGGAGTAGGGAACCCTAAAATCTCCTTGCTTTCACAATCTAGGGCTTGCTCAACAAGCAAGCTTTATTTCTAAATCTAGAAAGAAGATAACATCTAACACCTAAGAAAGCAGAAAAAGCGGGAAACACCAACTATTACATTTATCTTCTTTCTCTTCTCAAAGAATGGATAAGAATTTGTTCCAAGAATAGAAAGAAAGCGGGAAGAAAGCTGCTTTAAAGCTCGATCACATCCGCTAGAAAATTAGAAATTGTGTTTCGGTTGGGTGCATCTATGCCATCTATAGCGAAACACCGATTTTCTAAAATATCTTCACCATCTGCAACTGACCTAAGGAAATCTTCGACCTCATTGGCCGCTTTTTCAAACCTTGCTGACATCATTGAAATATGACTCATCCTCCTACCAACTGGATTGCAGCTGCAAACAACACTCTGAAATTGAGCTTGTACTTCATCAAGTCCAATGTAGGAACCATCTTCAAGACTGTATCTAGAAGGAATCTCTGTGACAAACTCACTGATGAAAAGAAGAGCTTTGATCGCCCTTTGTCTGTAGGCAATAAACTCCTTAGATATCCTCTCGTAAGTCCTAACCTTAAAGACATGACGCTCTCTCCAAGCAAGGATCTACCTCTTGTGTTCTTTTGAAACTGCTGAACCATAGGCTGTATCTAAATCAACAATGATGATTTCATGCCTTGGTTTTATTTCAGCCACCATTTGTTCAAACCCTTGGATACCTTGACATAGCTCATGAGCATTTTCTCTCAACTAAAACATCCGTGCCAAGATCTCTTTTCCTCTGACAATGAAACTCTCGATCCACTCTTGAGTTTCTTTCCCACAAATGACTAGCTGTCTTAACTGATGATGATCAGCTGGTGTCTCTAAAACTTGGGGCAGCAGTTGGGTAGCTTGTGAAGAACCATGGACAAGGTTAGAAATATAAAGCCCGAGCTGTTGTATTTCAGCCTTGAGGGCTGCCTTGTCTTCTCCATCCTTGAGCACTCTTTCCTGAAGACTTTCAGACACAACTATGAATAGACTGACATTCGCATGTCTGGTATTTCTACCAAGGTTAGCCTTGACCATTACGAAGTCATCCATATTCACCTCATCCTTGTTTTTATCTTCTGGGGGTAATGCAGTCCCCATGACTATCTCGCTATCAGGATTCCTATCAAAGTGAACTTGCTTCTTTGCTTTCTTCTTAGGAGGTTCCTGATAGATGTTATCAAGATCATCAAAATTTACCTGATATGAAGGTCTTCTTCTCACCCTTCCCAAGGAGTTCTCAAGCCAAGACACGGTAGTATCTTTACTAACTTCCTTAGGAGGTACAATTGCAATTTCTTCATCATCTTCAATATCAAGGTCTATGTGAATCGGTAAAGGCTCTACCAAAGGTACAGAAACATGTGTTAAAGGAAGCTCCTCTGCTTCTTTTTGAGGTACGGGCTCGTCAGGAGGAGCTTCTGTTACAACTGTAGGTTGCTCTTGTATGACTATGCCTGAGAAGTCTAACCTTCTTCTTACATTTTTATTTGATCTACTACCTTTGACACCTTCTTGAGACTGACTTTTTCCCTTCCCTTTTGACTGTGCTCTGGAAGAAGAGGGAATTGTCTTTGGCGGCTCTGCTATTGGAATGGAGTTTTTCCTCTTAAGGATTAGGAAAACCTTGCTATGTTCAAGGACTTGTCTTGTCCTTTCTTCGACTGAGAGAGATTCCTTCTTAGCCCAATTAACTTGAGGAAGGGGCTGATCTTCAATTCGCTTCTGAGCATACATCGGGAGAAGCACATCCTCGTCATCATCTGATAACCCTTCTATATCTTCATTTAAGCAGCCTTCCATCTGGTGAAGAGTGAGCCTGCTATAACTACGCCTTCGCACCTTGAACTCATCTGTACAATTAGCCCAAAAATCTTCAAGGGCGGATATATGAGCATAGTTTTTCTCAAGCCGGCCAGTGTAGACACCATGAGGATCAAATGATTGTCTCTCGTTGTAAGACTTAAGGCCGAGTTTTTCTAACTCTTCTCCCATTGTCTTAGCATCTACGACAGTCCTGCATGTATAGATTCCCAGCCCTAATGGAAAATTGAGGGAGGGTTTCTTTCTATTCCTCAAGAATGTGTGGACATCGTGTTCCTATCTTAAGAACTCCATGAAGACAACCTCTTCTGACGGATACCTTGGTAGCATGAGTGGGGCGCCTGAATATCCATAGACTTTGAGATAGGTGAAAGTAGGAAATTGTATGAACCAATCTGCCCACTCCGCCATCGCTTCCCTGGTAACTGAAGAGATACGGACGTGCAATTAATTGTTCAGGTCCCGCACTGTGTACATCAGAAAAGCCTCGTTCACTCTTTTGTAGTGATGAAGTGACTTCGTGAATTCCAACTAGGGATAGTAGTTGTAGATATACTGTACACTCAGTGACCCCTTGTTCAACCCTCTGAATTGACCTTGATAGGCCACCAGGTAGACTAGGTAAGAAACCATATGGAACTCATGAAACTGGAAGTATTCTGTTATTTGCTGATGTAGGCTGTCACTGATCAAGGTGGGCCAATCATAGAACTCGGTCTTCTTCATGATGTGGGGTATGGCGTAAAACATCCAAGGCTGAAACTTGGTAGCATCCTCTGATCTAGTTATCCTGTTGAGCAAGGTGATTATGATAGCAATCTCGTCTTTGAACTCCCCTCGCCCGACGTTCTTAGACAAAGTCTTATGCTTCTCTTTCATCCACCTATGTGCAATCTTCTTGCTATATTTTTCTTTGTGCATTTCCCATATTCTCTCACATTCACCCTTTGAGATAGTGACACTTTCAGGCCAAGGGGGAATGGAAAAACACTTCTCGATCATATCAGGCTTTAAACTGCAAATCAATCTGCGATGAACTGACTAAATCTCCCTTGTAGCCGGGTTGTAATGCTTGATGCAAGCGATTACAAACTCAAGACTCTGAACTGATATAGGAATAGATGCTGCTGCGAGGAGTCCAGAGTGTCCCAGGTTTTTGATTGAAGTGTTGCCTGCACTCTCCAAAGTGTGTAGATCAAACACCGGCTTAATGTGATGCAAATTCGTCTTAGCTATTTTGATGTAATCATGATAGAGAGCTGATCCAGTCTTGAAAATATCGGGAGTATACTCCATATCAGAATCTTTGAAGAATGACTGTAATCTCACCTAGGTTTAGACAAGTTTTGAGCAACTTACTATTTTTAGAATGCTGATTTTTCTTCCTCCAATGGACAAATTTTTTCAAAATTTTTCTAAGATATGGGTTTTGCTTAGAATTTGGTTGCAAGACAACTCAGATCGTCCGTATTTGAAAATTTTGATTTTATACTAAAAAAGCAGCAAACCCTAATTTATTGCTGATTAGGGATAAATTTGATCACGATCCTCTCAAACCCGCTCTAATACCATGTAAATTTTAATGATCAGATAAATGCATAGAAAATTAATTAAAATCAGATGCAAAGACACAGTAGATACCCTAGGAAAACCCTCCTCTTGAGGGAGAAAAACCCAACAACAATATATCACTTATATATTGAATTGTCACAAAATGATCTTACAAGAGGCCAATATGCAGGCCCTACAATATGCACCAAAGAGTGATGCAACACAGAACTCAATTGCTGATAATACACAGCCTCAAACACCCTGCTCTCTTAATACAGTTCGCTTTCCTTTATATATAACTCGCACTTAGACTTCAAATGACTATATCGAACTTGACTTGAAAACTTGATGATCATAATGAGAAGGTGAACTCATATATATACATTTTGAAGGGACGCCACTTTATTTAATGTAAGTCGGCTAACAATAATAATATATCTCTTCCAAAGAGACGCATCCAATCAAAGGTAAGTCGTCCTCATAGATAATCGCGCCAAGAGGAAGGAGGTCGGCCTTATCACAAATGAAAGATGTGTCTGTTCATTTAATATTTATTGCTTAACAAATAGAAGTGACTCTATAAGAAATCGCGCCTCTTGAGACTTCATAAATTAAATAGCATGAGGCTATCATTTAATTTATTATCAATAAGAAGATCGTTGGAAGATTATTCCAGACGCTGCATGTAACATCAACACTCGAAAGTAAAGTTTTGGATCCTTCTTATCAAAATGTTCAATGAGCCTGTCAGTGAACTACTGATAAGTATTAATCAAATGGTGCTACAAGGTGTACATCCCATGATACCACCAATCATGTTCTATGCCATCAAGATGCAAAGTAGCAAACTTGATAGCCTCTTCCTCTTGCATCGCCCTCAAGGATAAATAGTTATCCAACTTCTGAACCCACGACCTAGCTGTGCATTTATCAATGCCATCGAAATGGGGTAAGGTGATCTTGCTTACTACATATTGGAGGCCTCTATTCTATTGTGGTGGTTGTGGCTGGGGTGTTTTGTGCTCAAACCTACCTCCCCCTCTTGGTTTCTTCACATCCAAGAACTCATGAACCGACAAGACTTGTTGAATCTCAGGAGCAAGTGTCATATATTCGGTATAGTGTCTAGTCACATCTGCTGCTGACATGCCATGGGGTGCCTGAAACTCTGGTTGTTGTTCTATTTGCTGGTCTGGAGGGGTCTCCCTAGGAATGAAAGTAGGTTGTCTAGGCCTACGCTCTGACATACGAGATGACAAATTCTGTTGGACTGATGGCTGCTCCGTCCTTGAAGTTCCACTAGTCTGGCCTATTTGAATTATTTGTTGTTGAGGAATAGTCTGTTTCATAGTGCCCAAGAGTTTAGGCATCATATCCATTAAATTGTCAGTTCTTCTTCTAAACTCTGAGTCAGGGCTCTCTCCTCTAGCTCGTTCCTTTCCCTTACTATTCTGTGATTCATTTTGAACCTATTCATTCTTTCTCTCATTTCTTTGTAGATCATCTTCTGCCCTATCACCCATTTCTTCTAATGGTGTGTCCTCAAATGGTTATCTTCTTTCCAATTCTCTTCTTGTTCTGCTCTTCTTCGAGTGTAGTATCTATGATGACCTCTCACGTGATCTTCAACCCTCCAAGATGGCAGGATTAAAGCTCTGATACCACTGTAATGTCCCTTGCAAATTTTCCTTCAAGAAAAATGTTAGATTCATTAAAAGTGAAGCAAGATCTTGGTAGCTAAGAGCCTTCTAACACTTTGGATTTTTCACCTAAACGGAGAAGGATAGACCAAAATGACAATGCTCACACTTTTGGAAACCACTGTGATATTCCTCGCAATTTTTGACCTTATTTCTCTTATTAAGGCCTCAAGGAATATTGTCAAACACTTGGTAAACAACCCTTTATCTTGCTGTTTCTGTATTTTTCAGTTTGCTTGCTTGTCCTCCAATGATCTTTAATAAGTTTATATGCTTGCAAATTACCACTACAATGTCTAAGCAATGATCTAAGAATGATAATGCAATTCTTTTGTCTTTTAGAATGCATATACATGAATTCTACATGAGAAATATGTACCTACAGCCAAGTAGCATTTTTACAAACACTTGGCATACAAACTAATATGCTGGAAATGAATGCTAATAAATTAACATTACACCAAGAAAATTGCATGCAACTTATGACTCCTTCATTGATGTGTCCTTTCCAATACAATGCTAATCACAATAGCCAAGACTCTTGGCTTAACAAATGTGATTCAATACAATGCTATTCTGATTTTCTGAGGATACCTACAGCAGCAAGTCTAGATGACTGTAATAATAATGCAAAACTGCTTCAAAATACAAGAGGAACCTGATATAAGATGTCTTCAATATCAATGATGAGAATGCAGCCCTCTTGGCTTGAATGTTGAACTTCAAACAAGGTGCAATGACCCCTGCAGGTGCCGCCCCTGTTTCAGACCTGTATGCTGATGAAATAATTTATTTGCAGCTCAAGATACCTCCAAACAGCATCTAAATTAAATGTCTAACCCTCTAGAATGAAACACTCC
This sequence comes from Sequoia sempervirens, assembly GCA_007258455.2. Lineage (NCBI taxonomy): Eukaryota > Viridiplantae > Streptophyta > Pinopsida > Cupressales > Cupressaceae > Sequoia > Sequoia sempervirens. The sequence goes on from VDFB02168173.1 coordinate 136,373, forward strand.
CAAGTCCAAGTGAAATCAATGCAAGAAGAAGCCTCTAAGATCAAAATCGTGGCCCTCCAATGGCTGATATGATGACTGTAATGTAATAACAGACTTCTATCTGTTCTTCAATCTGCAAATGCAAAATACTAATGGACTCCTCAACTGAAAATGCAAGCTATCTCCAACATCCAAATCAACTAATCACAAAAATTGGCTTTTGGCCACAAATTTGATGCAATGAGAAGTCTGAAGCAACTCCTCCAATCGGCTGCAATAATTCAGATGATATTTCACACCCTCAAAATTGCAAACCAATAAGGGTTTTCGTCCCCAAAGGTCCTCCAATGGCTAAAACCCTAGCTGGCTTCTCCACCACCAAAAGTCTTCAATTCAAAATAACAATTCCTGGATAATCACAAATGAGTCCCTTATGATCCTTTTATACTTTTCTTGTGAGAGCTCAAACACTTCCCTTGCCAATGTTGGATAAAAGATATATTTTATTTTGATTTAATTGACTTTATAATATAATATTTATTTTAGTCACTTTATTAAATTAATTAAATATAAGGTTAGTTTAAACTATTTATTTATTTAATAACCTTACAAATAATTAATTTAATTATTTTCTCCCCTTATTTCTCCCAATCCACTGAATCCAAGAACCCAACAACCACAAGCAACAACAGGCAAAAATGGGGACATTACAGCATTCCTCGAACCAACTCACTCACCATTTCGGCAACATAACAGTATAGTCGACATGAGATAATCCCAATGAAGAATAGAGGCCTCCTTTTATAAGCTCTTGAAAGAATCTTCAAAAGTCTCTAGAAGGTGCGCCCAAACCACAAGGAGAGAAACAAATTCAAATTTTGAGTTGACTTCAATTCCCTCTTCAAATTGGTGTCCTTTTCGAGGATGAAATAATTCTTTAATAAAATAATACTCTCCTCCAAAGTTGGCCTCCACTTAACAAGCTATATTTTCAACTTTTGAAATATTAAAACACCTCATGAGATGTCCACCCCTTAAAATCCCCTTTTAAACACAACTTGAAGTTATAATGCTAGGTCAAGGGGTCAAAGTGAAAAATATATCATTATTAAATTAAAATAACTTATCTCTCCAAAAATTGCACCAAAATGCCAAAATCAACATTACCCATTGAACTGCCTGAAGAGGAAAGCCAACTGTGCGGATGCCAACAGGACCATTGCCAAAAATAGAATTTACTAAAAATAGTAAATTCAAAAAGTTGCTCGGATCAAAGTGCAATCCATACCATTGCGAAGCTCTCTAAAAACCCATAAAGAATCTGCAATCCAAAATCCAAAACTCCAAGTGCAAACCACTGAAAAATGTAGAAACAACCTCCTAGAAAATAGGAAACCCTAATTTCATCTTCCGACTAGCCTAGGGCCTTCGAGATAGGCTGACGGCCATCAATACTGATCACTGCTAAGAAGGGGACATTATATGATTCTCCCCCCTCTTAGTATAATCGTGTTCTCATTAGCTTATCTAGCGATAAAATTCACACTAGTGAAAATATGATCAAAAGAAATATCATAGGACCTCATATTTGGTACAAATTCTTCTAGTCTTGTGAAGCTCAATCATATCTACTCTTTGAATGCGACAAATTTGCTTCTATTTAGATCTCCCTTACTCTATATTTCGGGGTTTGCTTCAAAAAAATCTAATTCTTGTAGTTTGCACCCAACAATGGAATTCTTGCTACTCTAGCCCACTCTCAAGCAAGTTGCTTATAAATTTTTTATGGCCTATTCTTCCTTTCTTTTGCATGTGGTTTATTTGGCATGGCAAGAATAAAAGAATAAATTTGAAGACTTTACCATGCCATCCAAACAATTCAGTTGTCTATAGTGGAAAATGCAAAGGCTCATTTCAAAGGAAAGCAAATTCTAAATGTTTTATCTAGAGCTTGTTGCATAGACGGTTGTCGTTGCACCAAAAGATCATTCTATTAATGCCCAATACAACTGTTAGAGTCAATGAAAATCCATGGGAGGTGGCTAAGCCATATCATGAACCCGAGCGCTATGCTGCATAGCACAAGGATACCAAGGGCGCACACCTTGCAAGAATCCCCCCTAGTGCAGGCGAGGGGTTCGAACCCATGACCTAGGCTTTGATACCAATCGTTGCTGTAATAATCCGGACCAATTCTTTTTCAAATTTTGCCAAGTACACAACAATACAGAAGGCACTCGTTAGGGTTAGATAAATCAAACCAGCAGTTACAATATAACTCTTTGCCAAGAATGCGCACTCAATCTCAACAAGAGAGAGGCTGTCATATGGCAAGAGGATAGTCAATACAATAAATCAGAACTGCAACTGAAAGTAACTCAACACCAAGTATGTGCTACCCAAACCAGAATGGAATGAGGCGACCATTTGGTGGAGATTTAAAGAAATACAAATGCAACTTCGAATAAACTCAACACCCAGAATGTGCTTTCAAACCCGGAGTGGGAATGGAGCTACCATAGGGCGGAGATGAAAGATATTACAATGCAATTCAACTGTAGATAGGCGGCAAGCCAGCCTCTTCCACTTATTCAGTGGGCAGTTACAAATATGAGATTAGCAAGAATAAGAAAGATGCTGACAGTACTACTGTTCAGCTTACAATATCAGAGATTTATCTGTTAAGCACAAGATAAGAGTGTTCCCAATGCTGCAACAAAGTACAATGCTTTCCTTAATACTCTCAATGTCTCTCCTTTCAAAACCTAACTCAAATGATAGATTTTATGCAAGCTGTTATGACAGAACCAAGACTGAAAATGATAACCAGCAGTACAGTAACTCAGTGAAATGCACACAACTCACTCAAAACTGACCCAAATGACTTCAAATCTGATGCAATAGACCCTCAAGAAGATGGCGCCTAGCTTAGTTATGAGAAGGGACAGCTAAAAGTGGCTATTAATTAATGGCACGGATCCCAAAGCACTCCAGAAAGTAGGGCTTTCAAGAAATGACGAATTTGCTTTATAAAATCAGAAACTTCATTAAAAATCCCACAAATTTGCAAGTAAGGTCGCCCCAAGTAGAGAAGATGATATGACCAACACCCAGAACAATATCTTTTTTTATTTTTGATATATGAATGAAACTTCGAATCAGCTATGATATTCAGCAACATCCAGAATATGATAGAAATGCAAGTACTCAGCTACAAAATGCAAGATCATCAAAACAATGCAAAACCTCACTACAAATTCACTCAAAACAAGCAAACCTCTCTACTAGGTGCTATCTCTCAAGCACGAAGTCGAGCCCAAGCTAGGAGGCATTCATTCCTCGAAGCAATCCAGCAACCATTTCGGCAGCATAACAATACTCAAGATATCAGATGTTGAAAATGAAGACCAAGACCTCCTTTTATAAACTTGTGATGACTTTCCAGAAGCTTCTAGAAACCCTAATTTTCAAATTTGAAGTAACTCCTTTTCCCTCCAAAGATGGCGTCCCTTTTCTCAAGGCAATTTAACTTTTTAATTTATTTTAAAATCTTCACTTCATAAAAAGGCGTCCTCTTTTAAAGCATTGTTTTTGGCCTTAAGAAAAATATTAAATCATCAGCATGAGGCGCCACCCTTCCAAGTCCCCTTTTTAAGAACAACTTAAAGTTGTTTCACTAGACCAAGGGGTCACAATAATAAAATATAACATTAAAGTATAATATTTTAAAATCAACTGGATATCTCACCAAAAATGCTTCCCAAGGTCAAGATTGATCGAACCAAATGAACATACTGAAGATGAGAGCCAACCGAGCCGAAGCCAACAGGACCACTGCCAGAAATAGAATTTACTAAAAATAGTAAATTCTCGAAAGTGCTCAGAATGCCAAACCGAAACCACCAACGCGAAGCTCTCAGAAAACCCAGAAGGAATCCGCAATCCAAGTTCAACATTTCCAAGTGCAAGCTCCGCAAAAGGACGAAAACGTCCTCCAAGAAGTTTGGAAACCCTGATTCAAGCCTCTGCTTAGCCTACGAGTTCCCAGAAATAGGCTAAAACCAAATGAAGAGCGTAGGGCTAAATTGGGGACATTACAGTTGCATAGACGGTTGTCATTGCACCAAAAGATCGACTTGTTAATGCCCAATACAACCGCTAGAGTTAATGAATCCATTGGAGGCAGTTAAGCCATGTCACAAACCCGAGCGTTGCGCTGCATAGCACAAGGAGACCAAGGGTGCACACCTTGCAACAAAGCTAATATACTCTTTATTAAAAAATAGAATCTTTTGGACTCCATTATCAATTCTCTAGTTCTTTGCCCCATCCTAGACATCCACTTCAACTATTCTACTCTCTTTTTTTATGGTGCTCAAAAGCTAATCCTAAGACCATGGCTAATGGAGTGTTGTGGTTAAATTCTCAAGAAAAAGTTTGACTTATGCATAAATCTTGGGTAAGCCTTTGATAGTTTATAGAGATTCCAAGTTGATAATCCAATGTCTCTCTAGTAAACATGTGCTCAAATCTATTCAATTATTCTTTTACAAAATTAGGCCTTTAAGATTTTTCATGATTTTGACCATATCAATTGGCAGTGTTTTCTTAGAAGATTTAATTCCTTTGTTGAGAAAACAGACAATGAAGGCTTACTTCTTCATCGTATTCATCTTGTGCTAAGCACTTTCACAACTAAGTTTTGCTTACTTTTTTGGTCTTTCTGACCTCCTTCTGTTTTGAGTGTCCATCATGTCTTCAAATCTTTATCTATTTCTATCTCTTGAACATTGTACCAGTATGTAATATCTTCTTTGATTAAATAAAAATTTCCTTAAAAAAAAAATCAATGATTTTCTTTTGTTAGGGATGTAAATTAATGAGAGGATGAACTCTTTGCAAGACAGGAATAATAAAAAAGAAACTATGCATCCTTTTTTAATGTATGTAGATCTTTGTGTAGGAGCTCTATAACTTTTGGGTGTAGCTTAAACTAGAATTCCTAGTCAATCCTTGTTGGCATGTTGCCTCAAGGCCTCTCATGTTCATGTGATGTAATAAACTGATTTAGGTGGATACAAAGAAAAATCTTTTGAAGCTTTGCTAATTGTTGACGTTTGAGCATTGTTGTGCACATGTATGGTGGATGTTGTTTGAGATATCTATGATTAGTTTTCCTTTGAAGATAGCACCTTCTCTTGCTTTAGCTGTGCAATAGTAGATAAGTGGAGATTGGTTGATTGCAAGTTTGTTCATCCTACAACAAAATTTTATTGCTTGAGACAACACAAGCTTATCTCATCTATTCCTTTGCACTTTTGTATTTTCTTTTCAATCAGCTAGATTAGGTTTCAGTTTATTTCAATTTAATCTTTACCTCTTACATACAATCTATGTTTATCTTGTAAATCAAAATACAAATTTGTGTAGTTGTTTTTCTTTTCTTTAGAGGGAACATTTTAAAAGAATTATAAACACGAATCTCCCTTTTTCTTTCATTAACACATTGTAAATAGATTAAATCTTTTGAATACCATTAAGGCTCCTAAACCTATGCTTAAGATTGAACACTAAGAAATCTCATAGGAACTCTAAATAGACCCCTTGTTTGAACAACATTTCATTTGCCTATGAGTTATTTGGTAACACCAAAATCTAGCACTACAGAGACCTTGGGGAGATATTAAATCTCCTTTTAAGAGCTTACGACTTCTGAGTGTTGACTTTGTGTAGTTTCCCCAGCCAACAAAACCCACACTAGTTATTCAAAAAAAGTTAGCCTCCAAATTACATTTAAGCTACATATATATGCTTTAAGGCCAAAGATGATTTTTAATTTTCTCAAGCTTGAGATATCTTAGGAAAAAAATCCAAATTATTATAGATATCTTTTAATTCAATATCCACTTCATATTCCAGGCACATATGCCTCTTATTCCATTTTAAGATTCCAAATATATATTTTATATAATTTAGTTCCATCACTTATAATTTTTCTTGATTTCCTGGTTATTAATGGAAAACATGGAGAAAATAATTCAAAAATAAAGAATTTTATTAAATGGGCATGGCTTTGATCAGCCTTTTGACTTGTATAAGGAATTGTTTAGATATCTTGTGCATATAGCTGTGTTAATTTATAGTATCCTGATGTTCATCACTAGTGCTCTTTGATATAGGAGTCCTGGAAAGATTACAGGCATTTTCATTCCCCACTTTGAAGCTCTTTCTCAATTTGGAAATGCATCAATATTTACCATCAATACTGGAGATTTGGAAGCGTCATATTCTCTACATGTATGTTACTTATAAAGCTTACTAGTTTATCTTGTGTGCATTGACTACTTTTTAATTTGCGGATATTTTTTTATATTTTATATTTCTAACTTTTTTTAATTTCTGTCAATTAAATGAATTTAGTTTAGTACCTAGCTAGATCTAAATTACTTGATGATGAATGAAAACATGGAATTAATCTTCATAAAATCTTATGGTAATATCTACACTTTTCTATTTATTTTTGAGAAGGTGATAGAATGTAAAGAAATTTGGTGTAAGGTAGTGACTTAACATGTGTGCACTTTTGTGCAGAAAAAAATAACCATAAACACATTTATATCAACATACATAACTACCTTTAACTATATTAAAAAGTAAAAATGCATGATTAGATGCATTTAAAAAACAGTGTGTTCCTTGTTCAATGTGAAATAAATAATGATTGGTGTAGACGAGGTAATTGTATCTATGGAATACCATGATTCGCTATAATGCACCAAATGGTTTTGTGTTTAATGTGGATTGTCTAGCTAGTGATGCATCAATCTAGGATAAATTGTTATGAGAACTCTGACCATGATTTTGAAACAAAAGGTTACAAAATGGTGCAAAGAGAAAGGCCTATATCTTCTAGGTATATATATATATATATATATATATATTGTCACTGGGTCCTCTTATGTAGGTCAAATGTATTGAAAGTTTTTCCTAGATATCTTGTGGGTCCTTTATAGAAATTTTGGAGAACCCAAGCCAAATTCAAGTGGATACACAAGTCATTGACCATAAAATCACAATTCAATTTGTTTTAAAACCAAAAAGACATCTAAATGACTTAATTCTTCATTGAAGTGCATTCTATTGACTCCTTTTGCCTAAATTTAGTCATTTCAAAGAGACCAAAATAGGATTTTGCATACAAGCTACCAGTTTTTATTATTGAAAGTTATTGAATATTTTTCAAAGGTGAAGTTTGTAATGTCCCCTTCTCGAGCATGATCTTTTTAGTTGACCGTTGGCCTATTCCGGAGACCCGTAGGCTACTCGGAAGGTGAAATTAGGGTTTCATATTTTGGTGGTTGTTGCTCGTGATTGGTTGATTGAATTGCAAATTCTTTTTGGGTTTTCAGAGAGCTTCGCAGTGATGTGTCTGGCTTTGCGTTTCGAGCACTTTATGGAATTTACTATTTTTAGTAAATTCTATTTTTGGCAGTTGACAGGTTGGTTCCAGTCCAGTGGGCTTCCCTTAGCTATCAGCTCAATTGGAATTGTTCAATTTTGGCCTCGGGGTGCAGTTGGAGAGATAAGTTCATTTTATTCAATAATGTTATATTTTAATGTTATATTTCCCCCCTTGGCCTAGGCTTATAACTTAATGTTGTTTTTAAAAGTGGCCCTCAAGGGTAGGCGCCTCATTGAGGTAAATTTATATTTTATTATGGTCAAAATTGATGCTTGAGGGTGGACACCTATGTTGAAGGGATAAATAAAGTCAAAAGTGAAAAGCTTAAAAGGGGCGCCATCTTTGGAGGGAAAAGGGGTTAATTCAAATTTGAATATTAGGGTTTCTAGAAGCTTTTGGAGGGCCCTCTCAAAATTATAAAAGGAAGCCTTGGGTCCTCACTTGGATATCTTATGTCTATAGTAATGTTACTCTGCCGGAATGGTATTGGATCGCTTCGAGGAATGAATGCCTCCTAGCCTTGGCATTGCTTCTTGCTTGCAAAACAGCAACTAGTGATGAGTTAGTAGTAGTTGAGAGGACTTTTGTAGTGAGGTTTGCATTGTTGTGTTGTTTTGTCATTTGGAGTTTAGTTATTTGCATTTCATGTCATTTTCTGGAGTTATTGATATCAATGCTAAATCTGTAGTTTCATACATAAATCAGAAAATAAAATTATTCTCATTCTGTGTATTTAACCATTGTGTTTCCTTGATAGGGGCGACCCTTCTTGGCAAGTTTCAGAAATTTTGAGTGAGTTGGATTTTATAAGGGAAAATCGCCCTTCTTAGAGGGCCGTACCATTTGTTGCTCCTTGGGATTTGTGTCAAAAAATATTAAAGGTTATTTGGTGGGGTTTTGTTGTCCAAGCTTAGTCACCATCTTTTTAAGGGTGCTATGCATTTGATTTCAAGTCAATAGAGTTAGTAATGAGTGAGAAAAGTGCATTTTAGTGAGTCTAAGGGGTGCTGGTTTTGCATATTAAGCTGCTGGTCTGTCACATCAGATTTAAGTAATTTGCATTTTAGTGAAAGGATGATGTTATGAAGTCATATTAAGCCTTGTGGAGGACACATTTACTATTGCAACAATTTGAAGAGCTCTAATCCTTGATCTTGCAGGAATTCTTCATCATATTGTAAGTTGCACAGTAGTACTGTCAGCATCTCTTCCAATCCTGCTTTTCATGCTTTGTAATTGCCCACTGAATAAGTGGAAGAGGCTGGCTTTCCGCCTATTTACATTTGAGTTGCATTGTAGCTTTATTATCTCCGCCTTATGGTAGCTCCCTTCTCACCTCGGGTTGGAAAGCACATGCTAGGCGTCGAGTTTCACTTCAACAATTTTAGTTGTTAGGGATCCTCTGACCATATGCACGCCGTCATCTGGCGCATTCTTGGTTAGAGTCATTCAGTATTGCATTGCATTGAGATCCTCTGACCACATGCTCACACCTTGCCCATTCCGGGATCCTGGTGTACATTCTTGGTTAGAGTTGAATTCTGCTTTGTTTCGGTTAATTGCTAACCCTAACGGGTGCATGTTGTTTTGTAATTGCGAAAAAAGAAAAAAAAAATTGGTTCGGTATCTTTCAAAGTCTATAGGGGAGAAATAGTTACACCTATAGGGCAAAGAGCCGCACATACAAGATTTATCTATCAAAAGTGAATTAATTTGTGATTTTTCCTAATTTTTTTTAGATTTTTTAAAAGTTCTATTTTCCTTTTCAAAAACATTCATAGTTCCACAGAGTTCCTTGATGGGGGGACGAAAGGACGAGTAAGGACAAGGGGATCAAGGACCTAAGTTTGGGGACTATAGGGGGACAGTGGTGGGGAGTAGTGTAATGTCCCCATTTTGGCCATACGCTCTTCTTGGACTGATAACCTATTTCCGGAAATCTGTAGGTTGATCAGAAGTGAAATTAGGGTTTCCTTGCTTGGAGGTTTGTGGCATTTCTAGGTATTTACTATTTTTAGTAAATACTAATTTTGGCAGTGGTTCAGTTGTCAGCCTTCCAGTTGGAGCAGTTGCTTGTGTTTAAGTTTTGGCTTTCAAAAGCATTTTTTGGTGAAAGTTTGAAATAAAGGCATTAATGTTCTATTTTTCAGTTGACCCCATGGCCTGGTGGAATAACTTCAATTTGTTTTAAAATGTGGATTTGAAGGGGGGTCAAAGTCATTAAGGAGAAAATAGAATATTAAATAAAGTTAATGTTGCCATGAAGTGGGACTCCACCCTTGAGGAAGAATTAGAAATTCTTGAAATTTGAAAATTCTCTTCTGTGACTTTTGGCGTGCCTTGAAGGAGGGTTGAAGATTTTTCTCCTTTTCTATAAAAGTGAAGCCTTGCTCTAGCATTTGGCATCCATTGTTAATTGCTAAAGTTATGTTGTCGAAATGACATTGTGATTATTTCTTCGAGGGATGCTTACCTCCTAGATTCCAATCAATTTCGTGTTTGAGAGACAACACCTAATTGGTTTTTATTGCTGCTTCTCATTTAGACTAGCAGATGGAGCTCAATTGTTGAAGATTTTGGATTTTTTCTCAGTTTTGGTGTTTCTGATATTACTACAGTTGAAAGTGTTTTTTGTTAACAGCTTTTAGAGCAAATTAAATATCATTTTGGGTATGTTTGCAAAGTGATTCTAGACCCAAGGCGATCCCTTCCACAAGAGATTGGAATTTATTTCCAAGTCTTTATTTTTATATTGCAAAATCACCCTTTTCAAGGGTCGTACCATCTTCAGAGCATTGGGAATTGTGCCATCAAATTAATGAATAAATTTTGAGGCTGTTTCTTCATCTTGTCATGGGCGCCTATCCTCCAGAGGTTCACTGCACTTCGTTTCACACCATTCGGAGGTATTTTGGTGAAGTTATGAGCATTTAATTGATTCTTACAGTTGTTGGTTAGTCATTTCCATAATTGCAAATTTACATCAGACTTGTTTCAGTTTGAATTTCCAGTACTTTCTTCATCAATTATTGCTAATATTTAACATGGAATCATCCAGTATCTTGGTGCTTTGAAATCATTGTAATATTCATGTACTTTGCAGCTCTCTTTCTATATTGTAAGACTGTAAACAGTAGTATTGTTCCATTCCTTTATTGCTGCAATTATTTCTTATTTCTCACATTAAGTACCCCTAGATGGTTTACCACCAGTGTGGAGAATGAATGTAACCTGTCTTGTACCCACTGTCAAGTGGTGAATTCCCACTCATGAGTGGATGCCCGTCACAATGGATGAATTAGATAGTTTGAATCTTCATGGCTGGTTATCCGCCTAAGTTTACTTTCAATTTGTAATAAGTACTCCGCCATATGTTAGCACCTCGCCCTCAATGGGATCTTGAGTGCACATTCTTGGTGTTGAGTTTTATCTTCAGTTTCCAGTTGCATTCTATTTTTGTATCAAGTTTAGATCCTAGGGATCCTCTGACCATATGCCCGACCCTCTTCCTTAAATGGTTTTAGGTCGCATTCTTGGTTAGAGTTGCTTTGATAGTGTTTTGGTTTTGGTGCTAACGCTAATCAAGTTGGCCAAGTGTTGGTGATTGTGTAAAACTGTATCAAAAAAAATGGTTAGCATATTTCAGTGGTATCAGAGCAAAAGATCTGTTGATTTGATTTTTGTGACCGCACCAATCAGCATAACAAAGTAATCCGAAGGCTACTCCATTCTCTCTTGATCAAAGAATTTCGTGCGCTAAGATTGCAAGAAAGATCGCACGTTCAACTCCAAGGTTCCGAAATGCTTTGGAATACCCTCAGTAGGTTCATTGTGATATGTTGTTTTTACGAGGGGACTTACACAATTGTTCAAAAGGTTTGCAATTGACAACCGGTTAATGATTGGAAGGGGATTTTGCACGAATGATTTATCATTGGGGTATGAATTTTCCTAAAACTAACTAGAAATGTGCAGAATGTAAATGAGTATAGGGATAAGAAAATATATGTTCTATCTAAAGACGGGACACGGGGTCAATTTTAGAAAACTTCAACCAAACTCTGCTCCACCTCACGTTGGACAGCTTACACAAAGTTGGTGCAATCTTCAAGGGGATGACAAGAAATTTTCAAGTCACAATCCGGCATCAAGGCACCGTCAAGATGATGCATACCAAGACGTGAATTATAACTGAAGTTAAGCTTATAAAATGCTCCAGTTAACATGTCTTTGAAATGTAGCATCGGCGTTGATGAGGCCAAAGGGCATTCTTTCATAAGCAAACGTACCCCACGGGGTTGTGAATGCCGTCTTGAATTGATCTTCTTCAGCTACTACTATTTGATTATATCCAGAAAAACCATCCAATAAGGACAGCATCTGTGAACCGGTAACCGTCTGCAAGGTGTGCTCCATGATCGGCAAAGGATAATTATCCTTGAGTGATGATTGATTCAAATTCCTGAAATCAACGCAAATTCTGATTTCTTCATTCTTTTTGCGTACAGGAACTATATTTGACACCCAGGTGGAATGATGGATCAGAAAGATGATCTTTGCATTCACCATCTTCTGGACCTCCGCGTAGATGGTATCTTGAATCCGCGGATTGTAGTGTCTTTGCTTTTGCCTGAAGGGCTTTGCTTCAGGTTGAAGAGGAATCATGTGAGACAACTCTTTTGGTGTAAACTGTAAAGACTTTCAAATCTTCATATGACCAGGCGAAGACATCTCGGTATTGCTTGAAGAAAGAGATGAACCTCTCGCTTTCCTCTGCCGTACAACATGTACCTAGATTAACAAGCCTAGGCTTGTCAACTGTTCCAATATTAATTTGTTGATATTCGACAGAGGTTCTTTCGCTTGAGTTTCTCTGATCTTGTATGTATCTGTCGTGCCTGTCAAAAATATTCTCCAAGGAAACCAAACCGTTGGGAATTTTATTTCCTTTCAACTGGATAATGCTGGAATCAGGCTCTTCTAGACTTTCTTTGTCTTCAGCAATCTTCGGCGCATTGGAGACTTCTGTTACTGCTTCTCTGTGAGTAGATGAACTGCCCTCAAAGAACAATTCTTTGAAATTATCTCCCATAACAAGAAACTCCTTAATGTGTTCATCATCGTTAAAGACTTGCCAATTATCACAGTTGTCAGGTACCGCTGGCCTATAGATTAACTCAATGGCAAATGCATTCTAACGGAAGTCAGAATGTGGCATGAAAAGTGAAGCTGATACCGCGAGGGCATCTGCTATGCTATTTTCTAGACGTGGAATGTATTTGATATCAAAAGCTTCGAACCAATCTATAGCATTCCACACCCTATTTCTATAGTGTCGAAGACGATCTGCTTTTACTCTGAATTGATCTCTGACTTGCTTTACGACAAGCTCTGCATCACCTTCGACTATGAGATGTTTGATACCCATGTCCTTTGCATTTCTGAGACCTAGTAAAAGCGCCTCATATTCCGCTGTGTTGTTTGTACATTCGAATTGCAAGCGGTATGCAAATGGATACAACTTTTCTTCAGGAGAACTTATCACAACTCCTGCTCCCGAACCAGCAGTGGAACAACTACCATCGAATTGCAAAGTCCATAGCTTAGGATCTTCTGCCAATTTCTCCACGATGCACGCGATCTCTTGACTTTCTTCAGGAATCTTTGACAGCATGGCGTAAGTACCAAGACCCGTTTCTTGATATAAAACTTGAGCTTGAGGATCTTGAGATTTCACGACCGCAAATCGGGATTTGGGCTCTGGTTCCAGCTTGAAAGTTCCATTCTTTAATGGAATATTTGTAGAAGACTAATCCATTTGAATCTCTCCACCGAGGTCCTTGCAAAAGCTTCTGCTTAATAGCATCCCATAGCTTGCTGGAATGTCAGCTACGAGGATGGTCATCATGATTTTCTTTTCAAGACAAGCCGCCAACCTCACTTGAGCATCCTTTAATTGTCTGACTAACGGCACTGACTTGGACTCCAGTGAGTAACATTTGTCCCTTGTCTTGGTGCACAAAAGTCCTAGAGCGTTCATCACTTGCAAAGGCATGACGTTGTCTGAAGCTCCGGAGTCAATGATACAATTGCTCAATTTGTAACCCCCTATATACAGAGAAATATAGAAGGGCTTAGGCTTGTCTTCCACCAGAACGGATGATTCGAGCAATGTGGGCTGCTTGGCAGGTCCTTTCTTCACGAATTTGAGAAGTCGGTCCACTTGCTCTGGATGATCTTGGAGATACTCTAACTGAGAAATCTGCACTTTGTTCTTCATTAAAGAATCTACAATATCAAAATTTGCTAAAGACGAGTCTTCAACAACTGCTTTTATGGTCTCTTGAGAAGACTTAACGTTTGAAGTAGAAGCTACTTCTTTTCCTTTTTCTTTGTCTTTTGATACTTTCGGTCTCTCTTCTTCCTCTTCTTTGTGTGCCCTGAGATGTTGAGCTCTGGTAAACACAGGAGTCGTATGATTCTCAGGATTTACTGCAAGAGAGTACTGACGAATATCTTCTTCTTGTTCTTCAAAATCGGGTTCACTTTCAAAGTAGCCCGTTGCAGAGTCGCCATCGAAGTTGTCTGATTGAGGTAAGACAACATTCGAACTTGGAGTTGGTACGAAACTTGGTGCAGGTGCAGCTTCGGCATATCCCATTATCTCGTTCATTCTAACATTTTCAGGGCAAGAAGCGCCGGTATGTTCAGTGGAATCATGAAAAGAGCAAAACACAACATTTTGTGTATTGTCAGTTGCCTGCCTTGGTGGAGGTGGCCCTCGCGGTCTGTAATTGTTGTAAGGCTGAAAGTTATTTCTCTTCGGCTGGTATGGCTGCTGAGGTTGATAAGGCAGCTGTGGTGCTTGATATGTTTGCGGCGCCGGTAAAGCAGGTGGTAGTGCAACTTGAACAAGAGGCGTAGGCTGGAGTGGCAATTGCCTCTTGAGAATAGTCACTTCATTAGCAACCCTTTGAAGTAACGGATCGGCGGAACTTTGAACCAAAGGCCTAATAGCATCCCCTCTGATCTTTCCTGAAGTGATCATGTTGTCTTCAATTTCTATGGCACCTTGTTGTGCCTCTCCCAATTCTGTCTCGTGGGCCAATCTCAAGATAAAAGCTATCTTTGATGGAAGTGCGTTGACAAAACTACTCAACAGGATCTCAGGCGATGGATTGAGCGTATATGAGAGACGAGTGACCAGGCGGTTGAACCTTGCCACAAACTCCCTCATTGGTTCATCCTCCTCCTTCTTTGAATTTGAAAGTTGAGTGAACAACCGGTGGCTATCTTCAGCTGGCTTGAACCTTGCAAGAAACTTTTCAGTCATAGTATTCCAGTTGTTTATGCAACTAGGTTCCAAGTGATTAAACCATTCGGTAGCAGCTCCCGCAAGAGTCTCAACAAAGAGACGTACAACAATATCTTCATGAGCTACATGCAAAACAGCGCAAGCCGTTGAAAAGACTGAAAGATGATCGTCAGGGTGTTGACTTCCATCACCTTGGAACCGTGGAAAGTGCTTTCTTGACCCCTTAGGCAATTCATGATTTGCTCCTAGGGCCAAAGGTCCACTATGATCACCCCAAGGCAGTGGGGGACCTCTTCTCCGATTGTGATTGTTGTTGATATCGTTGTTGTTGTTATCACCCATTGTTTCAGATTCTTCTTCCTCGAACATAGGTACGGCGTTGAACTCAGGAACTGTGTTGGATTCAGGAACTGTGTTGGATGACTCTCCAACTTCTATAGGATGTGTCTATGGAAGGAAAGGATCAACTTCTTGGAAGAGCGGATTTATTCTTGTTCTCCTCCTTGTATAGACTATGTATGCCAGGATTGTCTAGTCCCACGCGGGTGGTGGCAAGACAGGTCTCTCGGCTGCAATATCGGCTTTCTCTTCCTCTTTGTCTAGAATAACAGCAGCGTTTCTCCACTGAGCAGGGGTCTCCTTCTTCTCAAAGATGAAACTCCTTAAGCTGCTGATAATGTCTACTTGCTCTCCTTCAATTATCTGCAAATTCGGCTGGATAACTGGAGGTGTAAGATCAGGTTGTTGAACTGGAGTAGTAGGACGCCAGATAGTCATACCCGTGACATAAAGCCTAAGCTTTCTTTGTTGTTCAATGCCACGTGCCCCACGGTGGGCGCCAGAAAATTGTTGGCGTTTAAATTCACACCTCTGGTATGTGTATTTGAAACGGACAGCTATGCACAGATAAACTGCTCTTCAAATTAGGAGGGGAAGCTCCCTCTTGCTGATGGTGTTGAAAGAAAGTAAACTAAAACTAAGTTGCCTATCTTTTTGATCAGCTTAGAGCACAAGGTTTATTAAACACAAATGCCGCAGCTGAGATTTTCTGATATAAGAAGTTTCAACTACGACTAACTTAAACTAAAGACGTTTCTATTTTCTCAAGTAATAGCAGAGCAAGAGAAACTAGAAATTAACAAGGTAGATCTTCTGACAAAATACTTCAATAATCTCTCTCTCAACAAACACCTACACACTTCATTGCAAGTTGAAATCAAGATCATAAAAGCAAAACATAAATAACGGAAATCTGAGATTGTGGATCAAGGCAAAGGAGGCTCATGATTTTATTACTCAAATCTTTGGAACAAAACTCCCTTCTAACATGCCTGGAACAAGAGGTTGCAGCTAAAGAGGCTTGCAATCTTGCTCTTCACACAATAGAAAACAACAATTACACTAACTCCTTGTTGGCTAAAGAGGCTCAACAATTTGCTATCACAACACAATTGAACAATACTTGAGTAACAAATAGAAGGCACAATATGCTCAGCATTTTGTTCTCACTAGCACGGTTAAAAGAAACTAAATGAGCAAAGGCTCTTATTTATAGAGAAGCAGAGGAGTAAGGAACCCTAAAATCTCCTTGCTTTCACAATCTAGGGCTTGCTCAGCAAGCAAGCTTTATTACTAAATCTAGAAAGAAGATGACATCTAAAACCCTAGAAAGCAGAAAAAGCGGGAAATACCAACTATTACATCTTATCTTCTTTCTCTTCTCAAAGAATGGATAAGGATCATTCCAAGAATAGAAAGAAAGCGGGAAAGAAAGCTTCTAGAAGAAAGCTGCTTTAAAGCTCAATCACATCCGCTAGGAAATTAGAAACTGTCTCGGTTCGGTGCATTTATGCCCTCAATAGCAAAACACCGCTTTTCTAGAATATCTTCAGCATCTACAATAGATCTCAGGAAATCTTCGACATCACTGGCTGCTTTCTCGAACTTTGCTGTCATCACTGAAATATGGCCTATCCTTCCGCCAACTGGATTGCAACTGCGAACAACACTCCGGAATTGATCCTGCACTTCATCAAGCCTGACGTAGGATCCATCTTCAAGACTGTACTAAGAAGGGATCTCTATGATAAACTCACCAATGAAAAGGAGAACTTCAATCACCCTTTGTCTGTAGGCGATGAATTCTTCAGATATTCTTTCATAGGTTTTAACTTTGAAAACATGACGCTCTCTCCAGGCAAGGATTTGTCTCTTGTGTTCTCTTGAAACTGCTGAACCGTAAGCCGTGTCTAAATCAGCAATGATGATCTCATGTCTCGGTTTTACTTCAGCCAGTGTTTGTTCAAATCCTTGGATACCTTGACGTAGCTTATGAGCGTCTTCCCTTAACTGGAACATCCATGCCAAAATCTCCTTTCCTCTGACAATGAAGCTCTCGATCAACTCCTGAGTCTCTTTCCCACATATGACCAACTGTCTTAACTGCTGATGATCAGCTGGTGTCTCTAAAATCTTGGGCAGCAACTGGGTTACCTGTGAAGAACCATGGACAAGATTAGAAATG
This sequence comes from Sequoia sempervirens, assembly GCA_007258455.2. Classification (NCBI taxonomy): domain Eukaryota; kingdom Viridiplantae; phylum Streptophyta; class Pinopsida; order Cupressales; family Cupressaceae; genus Sequoia; species Sequoia sempervirens. Next base: position 153,653 of record VDFB02168173.1, read on the forward strand.
AAAAGCCTGAGCTGCTGATTTTCAGCCTTGAGGGCTGCCTTGTCTTCTCCATCCTTGAGTACTCTTTCCTGAAGATTTTCGGATGCAACTCTGAAGAGACTCAAATCTGCATGTCTGGTATTTCTACCGAGATTGGCCTTGACCATTGTTGTGACCTTTTCACACATCGCCCCATTCAAAATGGGGGACCCCTAATTTTTGCTCCATTCTGGTCTTTTGGCTTTGTTTTTTCTCTCTCTCTCTTTTCGTCTCTTTTCTGGTGTCTGCCTTTCCAGCGACGTTCCCATCTGCGAGTTTAAACATGAATTTTGGCCAAGTCTGAAAATTAGGGTTTTGAACTTCCTTGCCAATTTAAGGTCAAATGGGGTGAATAAGTTGAAAACAGAGCTTACCATTGTTGTCAGTATGCTTCCAGTAGGCCTCTAATAAAATTTCATCAAATTCCGGGTACTTACTATTTTTAGTAAGTGTGAAATTCAGGACATTCCGTCAGCATTTTGGAAATTCCGACAGTCACACTGCATTCAGAACACATCAAGCTGCTCACTGGCAAAATTTGAGTTGAAACGGACAACTTACTATTTTTAGCAGTCCAACTTCCGGAGAAAATTTCAGGGCTTAGATGCAGAGTTTTTCTTTGCATGTCTGGATATTCCTTTTGGTTTTTTCGAGACCTTCGCAACAGTATAACATGCAGAGTGAGACGACAACTTTCAGAGTTCAGTCTTCCGAGGCTATTTTTAGGGTTTGGATGTCAGGGTTTTCTTTGCATGTCAGATGATTCCTTGTGGGTTTTTCGAGAGCTTCGCAGTGATATGACATGCAAACGGAGATGGTCACTCATTTGGGAACTTACTATTTTTAGCAGGTGCATCCTGGTAGCCGCCTCCTAGCTCTTCAGAATCACGAGCTAATCGCTATGCAACAGAAACGAAGACAAATAGAGACCATTTGATATGCATGCAAGACAAATTAGGGTTTCCAGCTTCGGGACCTGAAAAGAGGGGTAAAAAGTCAGAATTTTTGAAAACCAGTGTAAACCACTACGATTAGCATCCTTCAAGCTATCTGCTAGTAAAATTTGAAGATAAACGGAGCACTTACTATTTATAGTAAGTCATTTTCGAAACAGGCTTAAAATAGCAAATCAGTTGCATGCGTCGATGTCGACAAGCAGGTCACGTGGTGAGGAGCGCCTCATTCGAATTTCAAATCAAACGGAGTTGTGGAGGTATCAGAAATGAGCAGTTACTATTTATAGCAAATCACCTTCAGAAATGGGCTAAAAATAGCAGGCCAACTAAAAATAGCAGTGTTAACAAGTTGATGAAGCTGTGAGGATCTAGCGTTCAAAATTTCAAATCATTTTGAGCTTCAGAAGTATGAAAATCAAGAGACTTACTATAAATAGTAGGACGTTGTGAAATTGGCAGAAGTTGGGAAAAATGGCTAAGGCATGAGTCTCATCCTGCAGCACCCTTGAAATGCGCCCAAAGAAGAAGAAGCTGGCAGTGGCTGAGAAAATTTCCAAGTCTGGAGTTTATCCTGCTGGACATGTAAAATGCGCCCAAGGAAGAACAAGGTGTTAGAAAATTTCTAAGTTAGAAGTGTTGATCTCATCCTGCAGCTACCTCCATATGCGCCCTCAAGCCAAGCATAAAAAAATTCTAAGTATAAGACTTCATCCTGCACCACTAGCAAAATGCGCCCATGCAACAGCAAAGTCAAGGAAGGTCAAAGATGCTCATCCTTCTCCACACCTCAAATGCGCCCAAAGAAAAATAAGAAGATAAAAAAATTCTAAGTGTTGAAGTTATCCTCCTCACCCATCAAAATGCGCCCATGCAGCAAATGGTCAAAGAAGTCAACAGTTTTCATCCTTCATGAGGTGCAAAATGCGCCCAAATCAAGGCATATGAGGACAAAAATAAGAAAAGGTCAAAGAGTCAACAAAGTTTATCCTTCACCATAGGCAAAATGCGCCCACTTCCAGCTAGTGGCATGCAAAATAAATTCTAAGTGTCAAAGCTTCATCCACCTCCATAGGTGAAATGCGCCCAAACATGCTGAGAAGATGACAAAAAGTTGACTTTCTCGTCCCCCCTTTGAATGCGCCCAAATAGAGGCATGTGAAGACAAAAGGTAAGAAGCTCAAGGGTCATCTTTCATATCATGCAAAATGCGCCTATTTTTGAAGTCACAAGTCAAAGCAAGGACGTTGAAAATTTTTATTCCTCCAATCTTGCTATATGCGCCTATGTTTGATAAATCAAGAAGCCAAGGCTAGGCGTTAGAGATGTGTTATTCTCCTCTACATGTGATATGTGCCCAAGTAAAATACAAGGTGGTGAAAACAAAGTTGATCCTAGGCGTTGGAAGTGGAGATGAAATATTTCCAAGGCGTGGAAAATGAAATATTGCTAGGCGTGGTGAAGATTGAATATTCACCTTCAAGTATGAAGTGCGCCTAAGATTTAAATGGAGAATAATGCCAGGTGATAAAATAATATGCTAGGCGTTGGAAATTGCCAAGTGGGGAATAAAATATAGAAGGCGTTGAAATTTAAATCTTCCATGATGTGCTTTCAAGAAAAATTTCTAAGTGAGTTGAAACATAAAAAAATTTCTCACCATAGGAGGATGAAATAAAATTTTCTAAGGCAAATTTTTCAAAAGTGCTGAGTTATTCAAAAAATTTCTAAGGCAAAAAATGTTCTTCCTTAGGAAAAACGCCTAAGTCTGGCAAAGTGATGAAATTTCTTAAGCCATGAATGGATTGCTAGTGAAGAAGTCCGATGATGCCAGCTGCACAAGGTCAACAAAAATATTTCTCAAGTCAGAGTAACAGGATTTTCACAAATATGAAGAACGAAATCAAATTTGTTAAATTTTTTTTTTTTTTCCAAGGTACAAATTTCAAGAAAATTAAATGAACCCGTTCATTGTGCACCCATGAGTTCGACGCGTTCTGAAGGAAATTTTCTTCTGGGTATTGAAGATTATCGATGAGGAATTGATTTTAAAGTCTTCCATGCTTCGCTGCAGCCTTCAGGATGAAGACTTTGATGGGCACTGGATTAATGAGTTTTCCTAAGGGAAATTTGAAAATTTTCTAAGGCAAAATGAAGAAAATGTGTTTTCAAGGTGAAATACTCCAGACAATGAATTTGAAAGGAACCGCCTAGGTGAATTTGCTCAAGCTCTTCGTGAAGATAATTTTCCTGAGCCAGAGATGAATGAGATCAAAATTGCGAACACCTCAGCTAGAAAAGTAAAGGGGAATACAGTTGAAGTCAAGATGTTGGAAAATCATGAAGAAAGCAAAGTTGTGCTAGAGGAAAACGATGAACTCTTGGAAGTTAAAGCGTGAAAATCCTGGTAAGTTGAATTTATATTATGAAATGTTCTAATACTCTTCTCCTTGCTTGTTTTGCAGGAGGAATGTCGAGTCCAAGCGGTGATGACTTGAAGTAATGAAGCAAGTAATTCAAGATGACATTTCAACCTTGAAGGAGGAAAAGTTGCGAAAAGTGGCTAAGTGTTGAGACTTAATATGTGCCCAACTCAAGCGACGAAGAAGAAGATCAAGAATAGTGTGAACACGTCTACAAGCTGGAATCTTCTAGAAGGATGGTGGCCATTAATTGCTCATTTATTGCCCCACTCTCCATTATGGTGGTTTTTAGGGCGAATCTTGTTTAGAGCTGAGGTGGCACAATCTGGGCCATCCAGCCAATTGTAATCTGAGCCGTCCGTTGGACTTGGCCAACTATAAAAGGGGGAGTCCCCCTCATTTGTATCTCATTAGAAATTAGAATTAGATTAGAGTTAGGATAGCAAAGAAGGAGAAGAGAGCAATTAGATAGTTGATAGTATATTTTAGATTGAAAAGGAAGGAAAGTCTTCCCATTGAATACTTTGTAAGTTGTTGTCATGAATGCTTTCATAATAAAATAATTTTTCATTGATGGTGATTTCTTCTTTGTTATGAGTAGTTGTTGAGGCTTCTTCGTCCTTCCAATTCACATAGCTTAAAGTAAAGTAGATTTCATTTCATGCAAGTACTTAGTAATTGTGGAATGTGGTGCTCGATTTGAACAAGACTTCGCTTGTCCATACCACTAGCGGGCTCGCTGACGGTGGGTTCGCCTTGCATGGTCAACTGGAACTTTGTGAAACCTAACTTCGATTATGGTTTATATGTTGGCATGCGTCGTTGTGATGGTGTCTTCATGCTAGATCGTGATCTGAACATCTTGAGTCACTCCTCTGAAGATTGCACCAGTTCCGCGGAAGCTGTCCAAAGTGAGGCAAAACGGAGTTTGGTTGAAGCTTGTGAGAATTGATTGCCATGTCCCACACCTTAGAGTAGATTAGAACTTCTTAGGCCCTACACCCTTTAAATTCAGTTCACTTCTGGTTAGAATTAGGAAACTCGTGCTCACTCGCCAAATCATTTGAATTACACGAAAGCCCTTTGTCTACTGTCTGTTGTCAGCTGTCGAACAATTGTGTAAGTCCCCTTGAAATACCAGCAATATCACATCAAGCCAACTGAGACTATTTGCACTAAAGGAACCTTGGAGTTAAATGTATGATCTATCTCGCAATCTTAGCATACAGGAAACTTTGTTCAAGAGAGGATAGGGTATCCGTTGGGAAACTTTATTCTGTGTTGGTGTAGTCGCAAAAACCACGTCAACAACCATGACAAAATCATCCATAGTCACCTCATCCCTATTCTTGTCTTCTGGGGGCAATGCAGTCTCAATGATTATTTCATTATCAGGATTCCTATCAAAGTGAACTTGCTTCTTTGCCTTCTTCTTAGGAGGTTCCTGATAGATGTTATCAAGATCATCAACACTCATCTGATATGAAGGCCTTCTTCTAACCCTTCCTAAGGAGTTCTCAAGCCAAAACACGGTAGTATCTTTACTAACTTCGTTAGGAGGTGCAACTGTAATCTCTTCATCATTTTCGATATCAAGGTCGATGTGGATTGGCGAAGAACCTGTCAAAGGTACAGAAACATGTGTTGAAGGTGGCTCCTCTGCTTCTTTTTGAGGTATGGGCTCGTCAAGAGGAACTTCTAAATCAGCTGTAGGCTGCTCCTGTATGACTATGCCTGAGAAATCCAACCTTCTTTTTACATTTTTATTCGATCTACTACCTTTGACGCCTTCTTGAGACTGACTTTTACCCTTCCCTTTTGACTGTGCTCTGGAGGAAGAGGGAATTATCCTTGGCGGCTCTGCTACTGGAATGGAGTTTTTCCTTTTAAGGACCAAGAAAACCTTACTATGCTCAAGGACTTGTCTTGTCCTGTCTTCGACTGAAAGGGATTCCTTATTAGCCCAGTTGACTTGTGAAAGGGGCTGATCTTCTATTCGCTTCTGAGTATACATCTGGAGAAGCACATCCTCGTCATCATCTGATAACCCTTCTATGTCTTCATTTAAACAATCCTTCATCTGATGGAGAGTAAGTCTGCTGTAACTACGTCTCCGCACCTCGAACTCATCTGTACAATTAGCCCAAAAATCTTCAAGTGCGGGTATATGATGATAGTTCTTGTAGAAACCCTTGTTTCCCCGTTTTCTGAATCTGACTGATTTTTGTTTGTTTTTGCGTTTTTTGACTGTTTTTGGTTTTTTTTGTGCAATAAAGAACTAATGCGATTTTTGCAAGAATGGAACAATAAATTCAAGATGAAATGCTACAATAATAATATTGAAGGAAATACAAGATCTAATGCTGGCGATTTATTCATTGATCATCTGGATTCAATACAATAAAGATCTGACAACATGCAACAATGAAAACAGCATTATTTAATAAAGAACCTGGTATTTTCAGCAAACTGGGAATAACCAGATCTGGTACGGCTGCAATGAATGCTCCCTTCTCCCTCTGTCCAATGATTGCAAGATGATCCAGACACTGAGGCGCCTCCCAGAATGAAGATAGAAAGCCAGAGTGAAAGGCGTTTTGCACAAGATATAAGTACGGCCTGAAGATGAAGAAGTACGGCCTGCAGCAATGGTACGGCCCTGTCACAACAGCAAGTACAATGGTACGGCCTTTTGAAATCAATGTCCAGACTTAGAAATATGATGCGCCTAAGTTGAATGATGCTTTCCGGATGAAACCCTAACAACAACTCTAAAGGTAAATAATCTTTGGATGCTCTGTAATTTCTTCTGAATGAAGAAATCCCTCTGCCTGGCAATAAATCGGATGATATTTCACACCCTCTGAATTGCTTTCACTGGAGATGGCTCGTTCCCCAATGCTCTGAGACTGAAACCCTTGGCTTCCGTGCTCTGGACGAAGACTTAATCAATTTTCAATTCACAAATAACATAATGGCTCGATTTTCAATGAAAATGCCTTATACTCTTGAAAAGTGCGAATTCCTTAAAAATAGGGATCATTAAATAATTCGACTTCTTATTTTAATTCTTTTCAATAGTCTTCGATGTAATTTTTTATTATAAAATATAATCACAACTGGCCCCTTCCATGATGGGCGACCCCTTCACTTAAGTTATAATATTAAAATATTATAACTTATATTATATGCTCAATTTAATTAATATTTAATTAATCAATCAAACATTAATAACTCCCTCAATAAACGTCCGATGCACGAACCATCTGAAGCTGGCAAACCAGGGAGTGATTCTGCACGTGATCAAACTGTACTGCTAAAAATAGTAGGGGTGCCTCTCTGAGTGTCAAATACTGCTAAAAATAGCAACTCAGGTAAACGGTGTCCGAATGAGCCCGAACGAAAGCCAATTGGTCAATTACTGACAACTGAAGCTGAGCCAAGCTCCATCAAGACCCTCTATCCACCCTATCAGCCTACGAGGGTCGCATAATAGGCTAATCCTGTGTTCGAGATGTCAACTAGAAGGGGACATGACAGTCCGCCCCTCCTGAAATTGCTTGTCCTCAAGCAATCTCAACTCCGGATGCTGCAGAATATCCTCACTCTCCCATGTAGCATCCTCCATAGGCAAATCTCTCCATTTCACTAGATATTCCCCGATAGTCCTCCTACGCAACTGTCTCTCTCACTCCTAATAGACTCGTACTAGAATCAACTTTCCTCATCATCTAAGGGAGGTAGAACTGCAGACGGTACCACACGGTGTCCCAACGCCTTCTTGAGACGTGATACATGAAAAAAATTGTGTACCTTGCTCTCAGCCGGAAGCTCAAGCTCATAAGCCACCTCTCCAACTCGCCTCAGGATCCTGAAAGGACCGTAATACCGTGGCTTAAGCTTCTCTGACCCACTCTTCCTAAGAGTGGACTGACGGTAGGGCTGCAACATAAGATAAACCATGTCACCCACCTCAAAATACCTCTCTGTTCTCTTCTGATCCGCGTACTGCTTTTGCTGATTTTGTGCCTTGGCGATATTTTCCTTGAGAGCCCTCATAGTATCCTGACTCTCCTGCAACAAGTCTCCAGCACTCGGCACTCTACTGTCACTCAGTAGCAAATCCAGAAAACTTGGCGCCTCATAACCGTACAACGCCATGAAAGGGGACATCTGAATGGTCATATGGAATGTCGAGTTATAACAGTACTCACACAAATGAATCCATTTGACCCATGCCTTCTGCTGCCCTGCAATATAATTCCTGAGGTAACCTTCCACCCACTTATTTACTATCTCCGTCTGCCCATCTGTCTGCGGGTGGTAACTGGTACTCGGTGTAAGCTCGGTCCCACAAAGTCTGAACACCTCCTGCCAGAAGTGACTCAAGAACCGACTATCCCTGTCGCTCACGATGCTCCGAGGCAACCCATGTAGTCTAAATATCTCACGGAAGAAGACCTCTGCTACCTGTGTAGCTGTGTAGGTAGTGGTAATCGGAAAGAAGTGGGCATACTTCGTTAGCCGATCCACAACTACATATATGCAATCTCGCCCTTGGGCTTTAGGCAAGCCCGTGATAAAGTCCATCGACAGGCATTCCCACTTCCTATTAGGAATCGGAAGTGGCTGCAATAACCCCCGGTACGTGTTCTCCTGCTTGTTCTGCTGACAAACAGGGCACTCACGCACATATTGAAGAACATCTGCCTTAAGTCCTTTCCATGTGAATCTCTCCCGTATCTGTCTGTAGGTTTTGAAATACCCGGGATGTCCTGCTGTAGGCACGTCATGAAAGGCTCGCATGACAATGTTCTTCACCTCTAAACCTGGGATCAAATAAATCCTGTTCTTGTAAATGATCAAGTCATTCACAAGTGTGTACCTGGTATCAATCGTCGATCCCTCAACAATGCTGGAGGCCCAAGTATCCTTGGCATACTCTGCCACAATCATATGCCTCCAATCCTCTGAAATGTGAACCATAGAGCTCAAATATGGCCTGCGTGAAAGAGCATTAGCTACTACGTTCTGGGTTCCTTTGATATAAGAGATATCAAAGTCATATGCCTGCAATTTACTGACCCACTTCTGCTGACGATCATTAAGATCTCGCTGCCCCAAGAAGTGTCTCAAATTGTTATGGTCAGTTTTAATGCAAAATTTGCTGCCAACAAGATACTGCCTAAATTTTGCTAAGGCATGCATTATAGCGAGCATCTCCTTATCATAAATGCTGTAGAGTCTCTCTGGCCCTCTGAGTTTACGGCTCTTATATACAATAGGGTGCTTGTCTTGTATAAGCACCGCACCAATGCCCTCACCTGATGCATCGCACTGAAGCTCGAAAGGCTTCGAAAATTCAGGTAGTGCCAATACAGGGCATGTAGTCATCAACTCCTTAAACTTCATAAAACACTCCTGTGCCTCAGGAGTCCAAAAAAATGCACCCTTTTTCAATAAATCTGTCATAGGGGCTGCATGACATGAATAACCATTCATGAATCTACGATAGAACCCACACAAACCTAGAAACCCTCTCAACTGTGTCAGGTTTTCCGGTGTAGGCCAGTCAATAATAGCGCGGATCTTTTCAGGATCCATCCGCACTCCCTCTGCACTGATAATGTGACCTAAATATAACAATTCGGTCATTCCCAAATCACATTTGGATTCCTTGGCGTACAAGGACTCCCTCTCCAGAATACTCAACACGGTCTCCAGGTGAGCCAAATGCTCCTTCCAAGTCCTGCTGTAAATCAGGATATCATCGAAGAAGACCAATACGAATCTCCTCAGCAGTGAATGAAAAACCCTGTTCATCGTGGATTGAAATGTAGCTGGTGCATTAGTGAGCCCAAATGGCATCACTACGAACTCGAAGTGCCCACAATGACAACGGAAGGCAGTCTTCTCAATGTCCTGCTCACGAACCCTGATCTGATGATACCCCGACCGTAAGTCTATTTTAGTGAAGTAACATGCACCATGGAGCTCATCAATAAGCTCGTCTATACGAGGTATCGGATACCTGTTTTTGATAGTCCTCTTATTCAGGACTCTATAGTCAATGCACATACGTAAGGTGCCATCCTTCTTTACCAAACAACTGAAGAAGCGAATGGTGATTTGCTAGGTCGAATGTGACCCATAGCAAGTAACTCCTTGATCGTTTTCTCAATCTCATCTTTCAGCCGCTTAGGATGTCTATAGGGCGTAATCATAACTGGCTTAGCGCCCTCCTCAAGCTCAATAATATGCTCAATGCCCCTGTCTGGAGGTCTCCCTGGTGGAATATCACTGAATACCTTATCATGCTTGATTCTCAATTGCTTGTCAGGATGATATTCAGTCTTTTGCTGTCCCTCCTGTATAGGTGCCAATGTGCACTTGGCAGCCCACTCTACCATGTCGTGTCGCATGAGCCTCTCCATCCGACGGAAAGAAATTGTTTTGATGTTGCTGTCCCGAATTGCCTTTAGGATGTGTGTCTTCCCATCAACATCAAAACGGATCTCCATGTCCTTAAGACGAAGAGTGACTTCTTCAAGTGAATGAAGCCACTTCATGCCTAGGACCAAATCAATATCTCCCATGTTAACTACATAGTAATCGGCCTTGAACTCATAATTGTTCAAGCGTAAGGGGAGATCCTTGATCATGCGTTCACACCTAAGAGTGTATCCGTCGGCCACCTTAACCCGAATACCTTCGAACTCCTCAGCGATGAGTCCTCGTTTCTCAACAAATCTAGCATCTATGAAATTGTGTGTGGCTCCTGTATCAAGAAGGGTAATGACCCTCTGCCCTGCCAACACTCCACGAATCCTGAATGAGCCCTCCTGCTGAATGCTAGATAAGCGTGCCTCCTGTATCTGAAGCTCTGACTCTGTCTCTACCTTAGGCTCTGAAGCCTCTGACTCTGACTCCTCAGAACTCTCCTGCTGTTCGGAATTCTCTGATTCCGAATCCTCATAATATGCCCACATCACTCGATTTGCCTTGCCTTTAGGCCTCAAAGGACAATCGTGATTGGCGTCATAGGGACCTTTGCAGTAGAAGCAAAGCTTTTTCCTGCGTAGATCGTTAAGAGCCTCTCGATCCAAAGGTGGTGCTGCTGATTTACCCTTTTAATCATTCTTAAAATCTGATTTTTCTTTGTTAAAATCAGACTTCTCTCTGTTTCTGTTAAAGCCCTTATTGTCCCTGAAAGAAGAAGAACCTCTGGAGTTGAATCTACTGAACGGTGCTGCCAACTCCATTCTACGTGCCTTCTTCATCGCTTCTTGTAATGAAGGAGGATCAAAGGCTTTGATCCAACCCCTCAATGGTTCTGTCAAACCCTCCATGAAGAGTACCACAAGTCGTCTCTTCGAAATATTCAGAACCATAACTGATAACTTCTGAAAGTCACCAATATACGACTCCAGGCTGCCACTCTGTCTCAACTGAGCCAAGTCTTTGAAGTAGGATTGTGGATCCTGTTGTCACCTTTTTCACACATCGTCCCATTCAAATGGGGACCCCCCCTAATTTTTGCTCCATTCCGGTCTTTTGGCTTGGGTTTTCTCTCTCTCTCTCTCTCTCGCTCCGTCTCTTTTCTGGTGTCCGCCTTTCGACGGGTTGCACCCGTCAGTGAGTTTAAACGTGAAATTGGCCAAGTCTGAAAATTAGGGTTTCATCGTTTTTGGTCAGTCCAAGGTCGAACGAAGTCAATAAATTGAAAATTGAGCTTCACATTGTTGTCAGTGTGCTTCCAGCAGGCTCTTAGCAGAATTCCATCAAAATCTAAGATACTTACTATTTTTAGTAAGTGTGAAATTCAGGTCAGTTCGTCAGCATTTTTGAAATTCCGACAGTCACACGGCATTCAGAGCATATCAGGTTGCTTGCGTGCAAAATTTGAGCAAAAACAGACAACTTACTATTTTTAGCAGTCTAGCTTCCGGCACAAATTTCAGGGTTCAGACGTAGAGTTTTCCTTTGCATGTTGGCATATTCCTTCTGGGTTTTTCGAGACCTTTGCGATGATGTAACATGCAAAACGAGACGACAACTTTCAGAATTCAGCCTTCCGAGGCTATTTTTAGGGTTTGCATGTCAGGGTTTCTTTTGCATGTCGGATGATTCCTGGTGGGTTTTTCGAGAGCTTCGCGATGGTATGACATGCAAATTAAGATGATCACTCAGTAAGGAACTTACTATTTTTAGCAGGTGTGTCCCGGCAGCCGCTTCCCAGCAGTTCAGAATCACGAACTGATCGCAGTGCCACAAAAACGAAGAGAAACAGAGATCGTCTGATACGCATGCAGAGCAAATTAGGGTTTCCAACTTCGGGACCCAAAAAGAGGCATAAAAATTCAGAATTTTCAAAAACCGATGTAAACCATCGCGATTAGCATCCTTCAGGCTATCTACTGGTGAAATTTCAAGACAAACGGAGCACTTACTATTTATAGTAAGTCAATTTGGAAACTGGCTAAAAATAGTAAATCAACTGCATGCGTTGATGTCGACAAACAGGTCACGTGGTGAGGAGCGCCTCATCCAGATTTCAAGTTAATCAGAACAGTGGAGCTATCAAAAACAAGAGGTTACTATTTATAGTAAACCACCTTCAGAAACAGGCTAAAAATAGCAGGTCAGCTAAAAATGGCAATATCGAAAAAATAAAGGAGTCACGAGGATGCAGTGTGTAAAATTTCAAGTCGTTCTAAGCTTCAAAGATGCAAAATCAGAGGGCTTACTATAAATAGCAGGGCTTGAAATACTGGCAAAAATGAGAAAAAATTTCTAAGTTATGAAGCTCGTCCTTCACACAGGCCAAAATGCGCCCAAGTGAATAAGGAGGCATGGAAAATTTTTGAGAATGAAGTTCATCCTTCATCAGTGGCAAAATGCGCCCAAGGTGCAAAAAGTCAAAGAAGAGTCAACACCTCTCATCCTGTAGGCATGGAGAAATGCGCCCAACTTGAAGGAAAGGGTTGAAAATTTTCTAAGTCTGGATATCCGCCACCACCTTCAAAATGCGCCCAAATTGCAAGTTCATCCTTCTCAGGGGGTAAAATGCGCCCAAGTTATGAGTGGTCAAAGCAAAGTCAACTATTTTCATCCTCTTCCCTAGGCAAAATGCGCCCAAATACATGCATGTCAAGACAAAAACGGGAGGTGAAGAGTCACTCAAAGGCGTTGTTATCCACCAGCTAGGTCCAAATGCGCCCAAGAGGAGATGAGTCAAACAAGTCAACTATCTTTATCCTCCACCTACATAAAAATGCGCTCAAGTTAGAAGCAAGTCAACAAGGTCAAAGGAAATTCGTCCTCCTCAAGGGGTGAAATGCGCCCAAACAAGCTCAAGTGAAGACAAAAAGGTGAAGTTGAAGAGTCATCCAGTAGACATGCTCAAATGCGCCCAAGTTTAGGTGGTAAAAGGTAAGTAAATGGAGTAAAAGGTGGTAAATAAGGTGAAAGATGCTTCAAAGCGTGGTGAATACAAGGTAAATGCTAGGCGTTATTCTCCATCAAGTGCAAAATGCGCCCAAGGTGGTAAGTTTTAGAGGATTTTTCCAAGGCGTGTGAGGTGGTGAAGACGAATATTGGGCGTGGATTTGAATTTCTTCCTCAAGTGTGCTAGGCGCCAAGGGTGATGAGAGTTATAAGGTGTTGGAAAAGTTCTAAGGCGTGTGGAGTATGAAATAAAGTGTTAGGCGTGGTAATATTATTCCCCAAATGCTATGCGCCTAAAGGGTGAAATAAAATGTGAAGTGAAGCAACTTGCTAGGTGATCAAAAAAATTTCAAAGGCAAGGATGAATATTGCAATATGCGCCTAAGATGTTAAATGAAGTAATAAAAAATGAAATATTTCTAAGGCGTTGGGTTTTCAAGTAAATATTTTTCAAATGTGAAGATGGCGAGTGAAATGTGCAAGGCGCCTCTGTGAATAAATTTTTTTGAGTGAAGTTGATATTTTTCTCACTGGCAAACAAACAAAATTTTTTAAGGCAAATTCTCAAAGTACAAGATGATTTAAAATATTTTCTAAGGCAATTATTTTCTCCCTTAGAAAATACGCCTGGAGCTCAAGGTTGTGAAATTTTTCGAAGCACGAGCAAATTTTCTCAGTGATGAAGTCAGAGATGGGTGATAATGCAGGATGAATTCAAATTTCTCGAGCTGGAGCAACACAGGATGATCGCAGGCGAAGAATGGATTTTATTTGACAGAATAATATTTTTCTAAGGTTCAAAATTTAAAAATCAAATGAACCCGTTCGTTGGGTACCCATGGATTCGAAGCATTCTGAAGAAAATTTTCTTCTGGGTACTGAACATTCACGATGATAGAGGGATTTCCAAGTCTTCCGCACTTCGCCAACACTTTTTCAGTGAAGAATTTAATCAGTGCTCAAATAGTGAATTTTCCTAAGGAAAATTTTAAAATTTCTCTAAGGCAAGATGAATAAAATGTGTTTTCAAAGTGAATTTCTTCGAATGATGAATTCAAGATGAGTTGCCTAGATGATTTTCATGGAATTCTTCAGTGATGAATTTTCCAGAGATGATAAAGAGCTAAATTCGAATTTCAAGTGACAAAGCTCCGGCTGGTGAATTAAAAAGATGGATTTAAATTAAATGAATTCAAAAGATGCCAGTCAAAGTCAAGTCTCTAGAAGAATAAGATTCCTGACGTCGGGTGACAAGTGTCAGAAATACCAGAGAGGGAAAATTCAAATTCTTGAAGTGGAGTAGTGGAAGTTAAATGCACTAGCTAAAATTGGCTCCTTCTAGAATTCGAGTTTGAGCTATAAAATGGAAAGGTCTCTCACTTGTTCTTCACAGCTGAAGAAGTCGAATTTTCTCTAAGAGAAGCATTGCAGTGAATTGTTGCTGAGGCTTAAGGAATTCGAATTTTTACTGAGGAGTAGAGTTTGCTGAAGTTGCTGAGAAGCTGAGAAGGACGCCTTGAGTTGCTAGAGAAGTGCCATTGTTGAAGTCAAGAAGGGCGCACTTGCTGATTGCTAGAGTTTAATTTGTTGCTGATTAAAATTTGAAATTGCCAGAGCCAAGAGGTACGAACTTGCAAGTTGCTGAAGATTCAAATCTGCAGTTGAAGGAAGACGCCTTGGAAATCTGAAGTCAAAGAGTCTAAGAGGTGCGCACTTGCTGGTTAGAGAAGGTACGAGTGTGGCTGAAGCTTAATTCGTTGAAGTTGTCAGTGTTAGTAAGGACGCCTTGAAGTGAAAAGAGTTAGTGAATTACAAGATTGCTGATTTAAAGAAGCACGAATTTCAAGATTGCTGATTGCTGATACGAAGTTATAAAAGTTCAAATTGCTGATTAAGAGTAGTGAAGTGAAGTCACTAAAGTCCACTTAGAAATCTGTTCTAAGTGTTGAAGTTCGAATTTATTGAAGAAGAAGAAGCTGAGATGGCTGAGGCGAGGGCGACTGGCAAGGACAATGGTGCATCCAGGCAAGCTGTGATCAGGAGCTGAGTAAGACGTTCATGCCGGAATCAAAGTTTATTTCGAAGTTGGGCAAGTTGACAGATACCAATTTGGGCTCAGTCAACCTGGAGGCCTTCAAAAGCAGAATGTTAGGGATTGGAAATCATCGTCCTTCGACCACTTCACACAATATTGTTCAAAGTGGGTTATATGCAGCTGCTGGTTTTCCACCGGCCATTCAGTGCTCGGAGCTGATGATGGAGTGCGCCAATTGTTACGACAAGGATCACAGGTCAATCATGTCACCAGATGGACAAGTGCTTGCCAATCTTACTCCAGCGGCCGTTGGTGAAGCTTTCGGAATCCCGGTGCACAGGAGCATGGTCTACAAATCCAGAGAGCGAGCTGAGCGGATGTATGCTTCTGCTTTCAAGAGATGCATGGAAACAATTAACACTCACTGGATGAGCACTCCTAAGCCTTCTCGTACGAAGTTGCCAAGGCAGATCATAGCGGAGGATTTGAAGCAGGAGTATTGTGATCTCATCATGATGCTGAGCAGCGTTGGTGGTTTCCCACAGTCCTTCATTTTTGAGCCTTGGATGTTTTACTATATCAATCTTGTGCTAGAAGGAAAAGATTATGTCAATTGGGCCGAGATGATAAGTGATAATTTACATGAGCAGCTCCTGAGCTTGAGGAGAACGAAGACATTTTACATGAGCTCTTATATTATTTATATGTTGGCACGGATGACGAAGTACAGGGGGATCTCTTACAAGGAACCTGTTGGTTGTGGCTCCCACCAGTTCAAAATATATGATGCTTGTCCGCAGTTGCATTTGGCGAGCACAACTCACTACAAGCGTGTCAACGATTCCTTCACCATGTATATCACGAGGCTGCTTCAGGAGCGATTACAGCACAGATTCTCGAGGGAAGCTCAGGAGTTGATTGAAAGGTATGGGTGCTGGTTCATACAGTTTCCGAAATTTTCTTATATTAGGCTGCAAGGTTTCTCATCATACCCATATAGACTGCCTAAGTACCCAACAGATAGAGTTTTAATGCTAGAAATATCTAGGCAATTGCTTACCTTTGATAAGATTCAAAAGAAGAAAAAGAAGGGAGGGGTAGAATTTCCAGTTGTCATGGGCAACTCGGATGAGGTGTGTCCTTCAATACAGGCAGCTAGAGAGGCTGAAAGTGAACTTCAATTTTATCATTTCTCATACCACACTAGCCGACAGCACTATGACCCACATCATAACATCAAATGGGTACTGTCAGAGGAGTTTAAACATAAGGCCACCATTGAGGATTATTGGGCTGATGCGGCTGATGAGATTGAAGTAAGGAAAAGGATGTTTTCTCGGTTGCCGATTACTTTGATCAGGGAGTGTGAAGTTGTACCGGTTCCAGACCAGGTGAACGAGGATATGGACGTTGTCCATCCCGACTATGCAGCAGTTAGAGATACTCCACTTCCACCTCCAGATTGGTCAGAGCCTGAGATTGCTGATTTGGACACACTTTCTATTCCTGTCCTGACATTCACTAGAGCTTGGGTTGATAGGCGTGTAAGCAGATTGAAAGGTCAATTGCTTTGACTTACAATATGATGGGAGATCACAGGACACCCACCACAGGCAGAAAGAAACAGATTACACGAGGTCCAAAGCCCAGAAAGAAAGAGCTGGTTCGACAAGAGCCTACTCAGCCAGAGCCTCCACAAGTTACAGTTGCATCACCATTGGAGACACGTTCTCCAAGTGTATGGGAGGTCTCTTTATTTGCTGATCAGAGGAATGCACTGAATCAGGCGCAAGTAGTACAGGATAATATTCAGCCTCCACGGAGGGAGTCGGTTGGCCAGAGTGTCAACGCACCTGTTAGGGTTGATCAGCAGGATGATGAGGGGACTATTACTGACCCTCAGTTTCAGCAGGAATTAGAGGCGGCCATGAACGATGATGATGATATAGTGTCAGGTGACACTCAGCCACTTGAGGAAGATGAGCCTCGCCAGAATGATGTAGAGGTTGAGCAGGTTAGAGAAGTCGAGGCACAGGAGCAGCAGCCCTTTGATATACAGTATGATGTGCCCAATTGGCTTAAGGATAGAATGAGAAGAAGCCCCAGCGAGGAGATTGATCCAGCAGTTGAGATGGAAGAGTTCTTGAATAGGATCAGTGCACCTCCATAGAAGAAGAAAGCAAGAAAATTTTCGAAGATATCCACTGAAAAGGATGGCTCTCGCACCCTTCATGTAGCTGTGCCACGAGTTGAGTGTGACCGAAATGAAGCAGTACCTGAGAATTATGTGGTCACGACTTTGGAGTTGGGACGCCCCACTGGTACGCAGATTGTAGAGGAGTGTGATAACTCCTACCTCGCCCTCAAAGACAGATTATTCAAGAAAGAAGGAAAATATAAAAGGCTGAAAAGGGAACACAAGGCTTTAATCGGATATGTTCAGCAGTTGTCTCGTTCTCGAGGGCAGGATATTCCAGTGATAGATCCTCCAGCGGAGATACCTAGAGAGTCCATTAGTGGCTTGGTAGAGTTGGGGATGATGGCACAGGAGGCAGATAAGTGGGTCACGGGAGTCCGTACCGAGACAGAGAAGTTTATGGAGTACCTTGCTTTTGCTTTTCAGCAGGCCTCTAGTATTTTGACACGGATGGATGCAGTGGATCATGCTTGGGGCGATGCTTCTATCTATCAGAGCAAGGTAATTCAGCGTCTTGAGGCATTGAGGCATGTTCCGTTGCGATTGCTGATTGATGGAGGTGTCATTCAGGAGAATGACAGATATGATTTCTCTAGGTGGTATTCTTCAGCAATCACGGGGCCTGGTTTCTTCGACGCGGCACAGGCGGATTCAGCCAGGATACATAAGGCCATGGCCAATATCATTGATGGAGTTCAGAATACTTTTGAGGCCATATTTGCTAGCCGGTTGAATCCAGAGGAGGTGAATGTTGATAATTTGAGGGGTAGGCTGGTGCCTTTCTTTTCAGATGTTAAGACCTTTGTACAAGACGATTTCGAGAATACTTCTACTTTCTCCACCTTGATCCAGAACACGCAGGACTCTTTGATTGCTTGGAGAAAGTCTTGTGCAAGGCATGAGCATTCAGTCACAGTGTTAGAGTTTCAGTTAGATTGCATTCCACCTATTTCAGTTCAGGAGGTTGAGGCTGTACTTGGCAGATTTGTTGAGTTTGCAGCCAGAGAGAAGGCGAACGGGAATGCACTACTGGACGAGGATCTTCTAGAAGACTAAATGTGGGCATTTATTGCCTTTACTATTTTTGGGAGTGAGTGGGAATCTTTGATTCATTTAATGTACCACTCCCTATTCTGGCAGTTTTTAGGGTTAGGGCTGAGGTGGCACGATTCTGGCCACTCTATTAATTGTAACCCTAGCCGTCTTTTGGGACTTGGCTAGCTATATAAAGGGGGAGTCCCCCTCATTTGTAATCTCATTAGAAGGAGAATTAGCTTAGAGTTAGACAGAGACATAGAGTAGAGGGACAACTTAGAAGTAACTTAGTATAGATTGATAGTGTAGTTTGAAGAAGAGGGAAAGTTTTCCCTTTGAAAACTTTGTAAGAAATTGTTGTGAACACTCTCTCAATAAAAGAGTTTTTCATTGATGGTGAATTTCGTCTTTGTTGTGAGTAGCTAGCAAGGTTTCTTCGTCCTTCCGATTCAAATGGTAGCATAAAATAGTTCAAAGTAGTATAATTTTTATTCCATGCAAGTAGATGTTAGCTGCGGAATGTGGTGTTTGATCTAGGCAACTTCGTCTATCCATACCACTAGTGTATTCGCTGATGGTGAATGCACCTTGTGTGGTCAACTAGAATATCATGTACTTAACTTCAATCACAGTTTGAATAATGGTATGCGTCGTTGTGATGGTATCTTTATGTCAAGTGGTGGTTTGAACATCTTTAGTTATCTCCCTTGAAGATTGCACCGACTCCATGGAAGCTGTCCGATGCGAGGCAAAGCGAAGTTTGGTTGAAGTTTGCTGAAGTTGAGCTCCATATCCCACACTTAGAATAGATTTAGACTCTCTCAACCTTACCCCATTTCAATTCAGTACTTTCTGGTTAAAATAGGAAATCAGTGCTTCGTTGATAAATCCGTCGAATTGTGGAACCCCCCCTTCCTCTGCTGCTGAACAATTTCGTAAGTCCCCTTGAAATACCAGCAAATCACATCGAGCCAACTGAGCCTATTCACATTAAAAGAACCTTGGAGTTGAATGCACGAACTCTCTCGCAATCTTAGCGTGCTGGATACTTTGATCAAGAGAGGATAGGGTAGCCGTTGGCGGCTTTATTCTGCGTTGGTGCGGTCACGAAAAACACATCAACATGAACTGGCGCTAGAAGGAGGGCGTTTCAAGGATTCTTTGCTGTTGAGCAATCACATTCAAGTAAGATGGGATTTCCGTTCAAAAGGAATTCATTGGAGAAATAAATTATCATGAGTAAAGATGGTGCTACCGCATAGAGAGATATTTACAGTATTGCAGCTTAATTTGGGGTTCAACGACGATCAAGAAGATATTCTTTCAGGACTTAACAATCTTGCTTGGAAAACAAAGGAGAACTACGCCCAGTATATGAGAACTTGCTTCGTGCTAGAGGAGGAAGAAGAAAAGGCTATTGAAATTCAAGTTGCAATTGAAAGAAATTTGCTGAATCAAAGACACCCACTCGCTCCTCTTCCTCGCCGACAGTAATCAGCTACATCCTGGATCGAATCAGTTCATTCTCACCTGACAAGTTGAAAAGAATCCTGAGATCCACGCCAAGTTCACACAAAGACTTTGTGGAGTTAGAGTTGCCTACTCGAGCAAGGAAGAAGAAAGAGGCCCGTCCAAGTAAAGAAGTTGAATCAAGTGAAGAATTATTTTCAAACGAAGAAGTTCAGTCTAGTGAAGAAAGCGGAGAAGAGATTACAAGTTTGTTCCGAACTCCACCAAGTACTTCAAGGTTTACGCAGCCGAAGGCAGTTCAAGTTACCACACCAGCGTTTGTTCAGCAACCAGTTCAGGCTACCACAACCCCAGTAATTGTATATCAGAGGCGGCAGCCAATTCAAGCAATGGCTCAACCAGGAGGCCAACCCGCTCCAAATGGAGCTACTTGGCTCGTTACTAATCCATCTCCTCTTGAGTTCGCAGACTATCATGACATGCCTAAAAATCCGGAGCATTTCTGCACCATGTATCAGGTCAATGATCCAAACCGTTCTGCTGAGGATCACATTAAGATGTTCGAGGATCATTTGCGAAATAGGCAAATTGCATACGCAGATGTGGCTTGCAGACTGTTTCCGTATTCCTTGGGGGAAGAAGTGCACTTTTGGTTTATACACTTACCAGTTGGGTCTATAAGAACATGGGAGCAGATGAAAGAAGCCTTCATTGGAAAGTTCGGTATTCCAATCACCCTAGTAGAGCTCTTCCGCCAATTCACGGAGGTGAGGAGAGAAGACAAAGAGCCTATTCATGCCTTCAACAACAGATTTCAAAAGGCTCTTACAAGGCTACGTACTCCATACATTGTTGCTGATCCTAGAGAAAACTATTATGTAGCCTTGGACCCATTGACCGCGATGTTCGTGAGACAAGCTCATCCCATTCCAGCAGATATGAACCAAGCATATGCTAAGGCTGTGGAAGTGAATCAGAATATGGGACAAAATATAACTGGGCCTTCTTTATACATTGGCTTGGTCACCACGAACAACCATATGCAGACACTTACTCCGGCATGGAATCAGCAAATTCCGGCGTTGAATCCAGTTCCGCAACCAGCTTATCATGTTACACCACCATCTGATCAATTGGTTCTCCATCCTGGGATACCTTTATCCCAGACTCCAGCTGCACAGCCTGTCTATCTCCAAAATACAGTGCCACCAGCGAGGACACAAGAGGAGAAAGATGAAATGAAAGAATTAGGAGAACAAATGAAGAGGCTGTCATCTGAGGTAACTCACCTCAGAAATCAAAATAATCAAATGCAATCTATGTTGAAGAACTATCAGGCACATCCAGGTGCCAATCGAGGATATCAGAATCATCCTCAACACCAAGACGCCCATCAAGGACATGGCCACGATAATAGCCATGGGTATCGAAGTAATAACCAAGGATATCAAAAGAGGTCCTGGAATACTGGACCTAATAATGGAGGTGTTCCGTCACCGCTAGATAACCCGCCGCCTCCAGAGAATCGTCCCACAGATAGGGTATTTTTGGCAGAAGCCGCTATGTCAGGATGGTGTCGGCTCCACAATACAAGTCAGCACTCAGAGTTACAGTGCCACGAATTTCAAGTAGCTGCTGATATCTTCAAAGGAGAAGTAAAGAGCATGGAGGGTACTGAGAATCCTCCGACTACCGGATATGAGATTGTCCCAGTTCAGAGATATGACCAGGCACTAATCCTAGAAAATGTCAATGTCAAGTCTGAATATCAAAGTTACGCGCCACCAGAAGTCAATCATAGATTTCCACCAGCTTTGGCAAATGGTCCCGTGGAGGCGCCAGATGAGCGAGTGGAAGAAGCTCAAGTTTATTCAGAGGTTCAGGACCATTACTCAGAGGAGCCACTTGAGCAGGGTAGCTACGTTTTTCCACCTCTCGACAACAGTGTGTTGGTAGAAGGGAGAAGAGAGGTGCAAGCATTTCAAACTTCCGGAGGAACAGCACCCAAGGTGTACCAGAGGACTTATCATCAGAAAGAACCTTTGACGTCCTCAATTCCTCCGAATAATTTCTCGTCTCCACCGAATCCGAATGCAAGCAATAATCCAAATTTGCCTCGGGATCCCCCAAAGTATAAGCAACAGAATGTGATGCAAAACAGAAATGGACAACAAACTGTCCAGCAACAACCCATTCACGTGATGCAGCGTCCTCAAAAGGACAATCTCCCAAGAGATGACATGAAAAGACTAAGTTCCTATGTGCTAGAGGAAGTTAAGAAGATAAAAGTCAGTCTTCCCTTGTATGAGTTGATGAAAATCTCAGAAGTTAGAGACACGATCTTGGGAAGTCTATATGAAACACCAAGTGTAAAGAGTACGTCTCAAGAGACACCTAGTTCATCTAGGAATCCAGTCAACACCCAATCCCGTCCCGTGCAGAGCGCAAACATGGTAGAAGAGGTGCCTCACGCGCCATTCAACGCTTGGGAGACTCCACAACAGTCCCAGGGTTTTGTGGGGATGGTACAAGGATCTTCAAGTGAGCCTGAAAAGCCAAAGACTGAGGATAAGAGAAGAGTTAGATTCAATTTTCCTACAGAGCAGAAGCAAGAGCAGACACAAAGGGTTGCCCAGAGCAATCAAATTACATTGGATAAGGGAAATGAAAAGAAGAATACTCCTATTGAGGAAAAGAAGAAACCGGTTGTATTCTATCAGGGAAAAGATGAACCTGCCCCGTTCTTGGTATCAGTTAGAATCTTTGGAAAATTATTGCACAATTGTTTGATTGATTCTGGTGCTTCTAGTAACATCATGCCGTTAAGGGTGTGTCAAAGGTTGGGTATAGTCCTGTTGCACACCACAAAGAAGGTGACCCAACTAGACAAGACTGAGGTACCTGTGGTCGGAGAGTTGAATAATATTCATATGGAGTTGTCAGCCGACCCCCGAATTCAGAGTTGTATTGACATTTCAGTGGTTGATATACCAGATGGGTACGGCATGTTGCTAAGTAGGGACTGGGCAAGAAAATTAAATGGATACATTGCAACTGACTTTTCCCACATGTGGCTTCCATGGAAGGGAGTCCCAAATCAAATCAAGATCGAAAGCACACCAAGGCTGAAGTTGATGATCACTGAGTATGGTGAGGATAATGAAATTATGTTCGTAGAGACTGACCTAGGCTCATATAGGCCTGTCAAGCAAGAAATATTGATGCTGCAAGCTCCAAGTGAAAGGAGATGTTTAGAGGATGCCATGACCTCCACCGAAGTTTTGATTGAAAGTGACTCAAGTGATAGTGAAGGTGGAGGGACATTTGAAAACTTCAGAGATTTTGTCCTGAACAGTGTAAAATAGGAAACGGAGTTGGGAAAAGATGCTTCCATCAAGGATTTGCTGCTCCCTAACTGGTGCAGAATACATGAAGCGTTTCATTCCGAGATCACTTGTGCCATGTGCAAAGTGGCACTAGAGCAAGTTGCTAGGTTTGTCCCACAAACTTCATCGCGAGAAGAACATCAGAAGATGAATGAAGAAAACAGTGTCTTAATAGAGAAACTTATGAAAGATGATACAACTCAGTCAAAGATTGAAGAAAAGGTTCCAGAGGTACACAATCAAGAGGATACACATGTTCAGTCTCTTAGCACTCCTACACAGGATCAAATATGGACTTTGAGATTCGATGGATCGAAGTCCAAGAAAGGAAATGGAGCAGGGTTTGAATTGGTTAGCCCGACAGGAGAAGCTTATTTGGGTGCCTATAGACTTCAGTTTTCATGCACCAACAATGTTACTGAATATGAATCCTTGATTCATGGATTGCTCCTTGCCATTCAAAAGGGAGCCAAGATTGTACATGCCATCGGAGATTCTGACATCGTGGTCAGCCAAGTAAGGAAGCAGTTTGCCTGCCACGACAAGAGATTGGGCCGTTACCGAAATAGAGTCTAGGACCTGATAGAAAGCTTTGACGCCTTCAATATAAAGCAAGTGTACAGATCTAAGAACACCGTTGCAAACTCTTTGGCACAAGCTGCTAGTTCGTTGGAACCATTAGCAATGGAAGGATTAAAGAAGTTTACAGTAGAGTTGGTTTCAACCCCGGCAATCCCTGATAACATAAAGAATTTCCAAGTGTTTGATGATGATAAACAGATTCTGGATTTCCTCACGAGCTCAGGTGTGTTTGAAGCACAAATCATTGATGAAGAAGAGACTGAAGAAGCTGAATACAACACAGAAGGGATTCTGAATTTGAAGACAAACGTCATTCCAAGAGGAATGGTTGAATTAGAGAGGCTCTTCGACAATGACAAGCTGAGCAGAAATCAAAGCACTCAAGGCAACGATTGTGAAGCTATCAATCTAGGAACGGACGAACAAGTGAAAAATGTTTTTATTGGGAAGGTTTGTACACCAAAAGAGAAAGAAGGCATCTTAAAGGTCATGAAAGAATTTCCAGAAGTGATAGCCTGGGGATATGAAGATCTCAAAACGTATGATACATCACTGATTACACATACAATACCACTAAAGCTAGGCAACAAGCCATTCAGACAGAGGCAGAGGCCAGTGAATCCATTTCTAGAACCATTGATCTATCAGGAAGTCAAGAAGCTTCTCTCAGCCAGGATTATTTTTCCAGTGCGGCACTCCACGTGGGTCGCCAATCTTGTACCTGTCAGAAAGAAGAACGGAGAGATAAGGTTATGCGTAGACTTCCGCAATTTGAACAGAGCCTCTGAGAAAGATAATTATCCCTTGCCTTCGTTGGATGAAGTATTGCAAATAGTGAACGGTTCACAAATGATGTCCTTTTTGGACGGATATTCAGGCTACAACCAAGTGATGGTTGAATAGGAAGACAAAATGAAGACAACATTCACCACGAAATGGGGAACATTTGCATACAGAAGAATGCCTTTCGGTTTGATCAACGCGGGAGCTACTTTCCAGCGAGCAATGGACATCGCTTTTCGGGATTTAGTCGGAAAGTGCATAATTATTTACATGGACGACTTGACCGTGTTCTCAAAGAAAAGAGCGGACTATGTTGAAGATTTAAGAAAGATATTTCAGAGATGCAGAAGATTTGGTGTCACCAAAGGCAAACTGTTGAGTCACGTTATTTCAAAGAAGGGTATATCAATTGACCCTGAGCGTATTGAAGCCATTTCAAAGATTGGTTTGCTCGGAAGTCAGAAAGAATTGAGGTCGTTCTTCGGCAAGATTAATTTTGTTAGAAAGTTTATAACTGGATTTGCTGAGATAGTGAGACCACTAAATGAGATGCTGAAGAAGAATGCAAAGGTTGAGTGGACTCCACAGACTAGGAGGGCTTTTGATGAGATCAAGCAAGCTATAGTGGATGCTCCAGTGCTGGTCAGTCCAGACTATACAAAGCCTTTTTATCTGTATTCGTTTGCTTCAGAGCATACCTGCGCAGCAGTATTGACCCAAAGGACCGAAGAAAAGGATGAGCACCCAATTGCTTTTATGAGCTCACCCTTGAAAGAAGCAGAGTTGAGATACCCGAGCATTGAAAAGCAAGCATATGCTTTAGTGAAAGCTGTCAAGAAATTCAGACATTACATCTTGAGAAGCAAGGTTCACGCCATTGTTCCAGATGCCACAGTGAAGACTTTGCTGATGCAAAATGAATTAGGAGAAAGAAGAGGCAAGTGGGTCGCCACTCTGCAGGAATATGACATAGAAATACAGCCCATGAAGTTAGTCCGAGGACAGGCTTTAGCACAGACAATCGCAATGGTGGGTCCAGAATTGGTACAACAGACGTATGTATTGGAGGAAGTGTCTCCAGGAGAGTGGTACGACGACACCGTCTATTACCTGCTGAATCACAGATGCCCTCGCCATTTGAATCCAGTCCAGCGGAGAGCATTGAGAATGAGGAGTCAAAGATTTATGCTTCAAGGATAAGTTCTCTATAGAAGGAACTATGAAGGTATTTATTTGAGATGTGTAGGAAAACAAGAAGCAAAACAGTTAATGGAACATTTTCATGAGAAGTTTGGAACTGGACACGGAGGAAGCTTGGCCACAGCTCATCAAATCCTGAGAGCCGGATACTATTGGCCCACGCTCTTTAAAGATACGTATGAACATGTGAAGGCTTGCCACGTCTGTCAGACAGCAGCAAATAGAGGAAGGCATCCCACTATGCCCTTGCAACCAGTGATTGAAGTGAGACCTTTTGCAAAATGGGGACTAGATTTTATTGGGACAATCAATCCACCGTCATCTGGACAACACAGATATATTTTGACAGCGACAGACTACTGCACCAAATGGACAGAAGCTCAGGCCTTGAAACAGTGCACGTCAGAGGTGGTTATCAAATTCCTTGAGGAGAACATTGTGACAAGATTTGGATGCCCCCATGTCCTAGTCAGCGACAACGGTTCAGCCTTCTCATCGCTGAAGTTTTCCAACTGGGCTTTCAAGTATGGAATTACATTGAAGTTTTCCTCTAATTATTATCCACAGGGGAATGGACTAGCAGAGTCCACAAACAAGAATCTGTTGAATGCCATTAAGAAGTTGTTGGATAAGAATCCGAAGGATTGGCACACGCAGTTGAGGTTTGCTCTATGGGCAGACAGGATAAGAAGAAAGAGTTCCTTGGGAACATCCCATACCACTTGGTCTACGGACAGGATCCGGTTTTTCCAGTCCAGTTGAGGATCCCAACTCTCCAGTTCATTCAAGACTACCTCGAAGGAGAGGATCAAGTTCAAACAAGATTGTCTCAGTTAATGCACTTAGAAGAGAAAAGAGACGAAGCTCTTGAGAATTTGGCAAGACACCAAGTTGTGGTGAAGAGATGGTTTGATAAACAAGCTAAGATCAAGTCGTTCAGGATTTCTGACTTGGTCTTATACTGGGACAAGGCCCACGAGAAGAAAGGAGATCATGACAAGTTTGATAAATTGTGGTTGGGCCCATATTAGATTTCTGAAATCCTTGGAGATAATGCATTTAGATTGCGTACACTGATAGGAGAGGATGTCCCGTTGCCCGTCAACGGACAGTTCCTCAAGCATTATTTCCAATCCTAGGTTCTCTCCGAGACCCTGTTTTGTAACATAGTTAGATTAGGGTTTCGCTTTCCCGTTCTTTTGCTTTCCGTTTGTTTTCCTGTTTTCCTTTGTTTTGGTTTTGGTTTGTTACCTTTTGGGTTTTTGGTTTGGCGTTTACGTCCCTTGAGTTGTCCGCTCAAGTGGTTTTGGTTTGGAATGGGCAAGAATTTTAAGGTTTTCCCGTTGCGAAAGGGGGGTGATGATGTTTTAACTTTTACAACGTGGTTTCTTTCCACTGGAATTTGCATAAATTTTTGAAAAGGACTAAAGTTGTTTTCCTCTTGTCATCATTCAGTTAGCGATTGAACTCGTCTCGGGAGGTTAACCCGTTATTGTGTCTCAACACATGAGTCTAAATACCTTGAAAATCTTACCTATCTCCACTCTGAGTCATTTTGGTTTCTTGGGAAAGGTCTTGGCAGGTGAAAATCTTACGTCTTGCTTCAGCGCCACTACAATTCTCAAACCCATTGGAGGCTTCATTGCCTGCCAGCCAATCAAGGAATTGACGGAGAAATCAAATGAAGAAAAGAAAATGTGCTTAAAAGAAATATCTGAAAAGAAAAGAAAATGAGAAATGAAAGAAAATATTATGAAATATTGGTTTTGGGAACATATGAGTAACTCCACCGGGGCTATGGACGCCCGGCTGGCAGTGGAGCAATATTCGTGAGAATTGTAGCGATAACCTCGTTGGGGCTATGGACGCCTGACTGGCAGCGAGGCAATGTCCAGGATGCTTTTGAAGTAAAGGTATTCATATAACCTGTTGCGGCCGATTCCGGAAGTCGATATGGTTTAGAGATGGAACGAATGCACACACTCACAGGGTTTTAGATGAAAGTGTTCTGATCCAATATCGATTCTTCTCCCTTTTGAGTAAGTGTCCTTTCTGTATGATGGCTTGAGGAAGACTAATCTGAGTTCAATTCTTAAAGTGTTTTTCAACACTTTCCGTGAGTCGCCAGATGTTGTGCTTTTCACACATACGCCCCATTCAAGATGGGGACCCCCTAATTTTGCTCCATTCTGGTCTTTTGGCTTGGGTTTTTCTCTCTCTCTCTTGCTCCGTCTCTTTTCTGATGTCTGCCTTTCAAGGGTTGCGCCCGTTAGTGAGTTTAAGCATGAAATTGACCAAGTGTCGAAAATTAGAGGTTTCATCGTTTCTAGTCCAGGTCCAAGGTGGGCAAAGAGTCCAATGCAAATTGAAAGTAGGCTTCCACATTTGTTGTCGATTAATGCTTCAGTGAGGGCTCTTACGAATTCCATCAAAATCACGAGATACTTACTGGCTTTTTGAAGTAGGAGTGTAGGAAATTAGTCAGTTCGTGGCATTTTGAAATTCGTGATCCACCGCGGCATTGAGGGAGCATATATCGGGCTGCTTGCATTGCAAAATTTGACAAAACGGACAACTTACTATTTTTAAGCGATCCGACTTAGAGCACAAATTTCAGGATTCGGACCTTAGAGTTTTTCCCTTTGCATATTGGCATGTATTCCTTACAGGTTTTGAGACCTTGATGTAACATGCAAAAGCGAAGGACAACTTTGAGAATTCAACCTTAGGGCTATTTTTAGGAGTTGCATATGAGGGGTTTCTTTTTGCATGTCCGGATTCACGGTGGGTTTTCGGAAAGCAGCGATGGGTACTTGACATGCAAGGTGGTGATGCTCGATGGGAACTTACTATTTTTAGCAGAGGTGTGTCCGGTAGCTGTGATTGAGAATCACGAGAGGCTGATGGAACACCCGCGAAGCGAAGAGAAAGCGAGATCGTCGGAAATACGCTGTCTGAGAGCAAATTAGGGTTTCCAACGGGACCCAAAAGGGGCATAAAAAGTCGAGAATTTTTCAAAACCGATGATGTAAACCATCGCGATCAGCATCCTTCAGGCTATCTGCTGGTGAAATTTCAAGACAAACGGAGCACTTACTATTTATAGTAAGTCAATTTGGAAACTGGCTAAAAATAGTAAATCAACTGCATGCGTTGATGTCGACAAACAGGTCACGTGGTGAGGAGCGCCTCATCCAGATTTCAAGTTAATCAGAACAGTGGAGCTATCAGAAACAAGTTGTTACTATTTATAGTAAACCACCTTCAGAAACAGGCTAAAAATAGCAGGTCAGCTAAAAATGGCAATATCGACAGAATAATGGAGTCACGAGGATGCAGTGTGTAAAATTTCAAGTCGTTCTGAGCTTCAAAGATGCAAAATCAGAGGGCTTACTATAAATAGCAGGGCTTGAAATACTGGCAAAAATGAGAAAAAATTTCTAAGTTATGAAGCTCGTCCTTCACACAGGCCAAAATGCGCCCAGGTGAATAAGGAGGCATGGAAAATTTTTGAGAATGAAGTTCATCCTTCATCAGGGGCAAAATGCGCCCAAGGTGCAAAAAAGTCAAAGAAGAGTCAACACCTCTCATCCTGTAGGCATGGAGAAATGCGCCCAACTTGAAGAGGAAAGTTTAAAAAAATCTCTAAGTTTGGATATCCTCCTCACCCCTCAAAATGCGCCCAAATTGCAAGTTCATCCTTCTCAGGGGGTAAAATGCGCCCAAGTTGTGAGTGGTCAAAGCAAAGTCAACTATTTTCATCCTCTTCCCTAGGCAAAATGCGCCCAAATACATGCATGTCAAGACAAAAATGGGAGGTGAAGAGTCACTCAAAGGCGTTGTTATCCACCAGCTAGGTCCAAATGCGCCCAAGAGGAGATGAGTCAAACAAGTCAACTATCTTTATCCTCCACCTACATAAAAATGCGCTCAAGTTAGAAGCAAGTCAACAAGGTCAAAGGAAATTCGTCCTCCTCAAGGGGTGAAATGCGCCCAAACAAGCTCAAGTGAAGACAAAAAGGTGAAGTTGAAGAGTCATCCAGTAGACATGCTCAAATGCGCCCAAGTTTAGGTGGTAAAAGGTAAGTAAATGGAGTAAAAGGTGGTAAATAAGGTGAAAGATGCTTCAAAGCGTGGTGAATACAAGGTAAATGCTAGGCGTTATTCTCCATCAAGTGCAAAATGCGCCCAAGGTGGTAAGTCTTAGAGGATTTTTCCAAGGCGTGTGAGGTGGTGAAGATGAATATTGGGCGTGGATTTGAATTTCTTCCTCAAGTGTGCTAGGCGCCAAGGGTGATGAGAGTTATAAGGTGTTGGAAAAGTTCTAAGGCGTGTGGAGTATGAAATAAAGTGTTAGGCGTGGTAATATTATTCCCCAAATGCTATGCGCCTAAAGGGTGAAATAAAATGTGAAGTGAAGCAACTTGCTAGGTGATCAAAAAAATTTCAAAGGCAAGGATGAATATTGCAATATGCGCCTAAGATGTTAAATGAAATAATAAAAAATGAAATATTTCTAAGGCGTTGGGTTTTCAAATAAATATTTTTCAAATGTGAAGATGGCGAGTGAAATGTGCAAGGCGCCTCTGTGAATAAATTTTTTTGAGTGAAGTTGATATTTTTCTCACTGGCAAACAAACAAAATTTTTTAAGGCAAATTCTCATAGTGCAGGATGATTAAAATATTTTCTTAGGCAATTATTTTCTCCCTTAGAAAATACGCCTGGAGCTCAAGGTGGTGAAATTTTTCGAAGCACGAGCAAATTTTCTCAGTGATGAAGTCAGAGATGGATGATAATGCAGGATGAATTCAAATTTCTCGAGCTGGAGCAACACAGGATGATCGCAGGCGAAGAATGGATTTTATTTGACAGAATAATATTTTTCTAAGGTTCAAAATTTAAAAATCAAATGAACCCGTTCGTTGGGTACCCATGGATTCGAAGCATTCTGAAGAAAATTTTCTTCTGGGTACTGAACATTCACGATGATAGAGGGATTTCCAAGTCTTCCGCACTTCGCCAACACTTTTTCAGTGAAGAATTTAATCAGTGCTCAAATAGTGAATTTTCCTAAGGAAAATTTTAAAATTTCTCTAAGGCAAGATGAATAAAATGTGTTTTCAAAGTGAATTTCTTCGAATGATGAATTCAAGATGAGTTGCCTAGATGATTTTCATGGAATTCTTCAGTGATGAATTTTCCAGAGATGATAAAGAGCTAGATTCGAATTTCAAGTGACAAAGCTCCGACTGGTGAATTAAAAAGATGGATTTAAATTAAATGAATTCAAAAGATGCCAGTCAAAGTCAAGTTTCTAGAAGAATAAGATTCCTGACGTCGGGTGACAAGTGTCAGAAATACCAGAGAGGGAAAATTCGAATTCTTGAAGTGGAGTAGTGGAAGTTAAATGCACTGGCTAAAAATGGCTCCTTCTAGAATTCGATTTTGAGCTATAAAATGGAAAGGTCTCTCACTTGTTCTTCACAGCTGAAGAAGTCGAATTTGCTCTAAGTGAAGCATTGCAGTGAATTGTTGCTGAGGCTTAAGGAATTCGAATTTTTACTGAGGAGTAGAGTTTGCTGAAGTTGCTGAGAAGCTGAGGACGCCTTGAGTTGCTGGAGAAGTGCCATTGTTGAAGTCAAGAAGGGTGCACTTGCTGATTGCCAGAGTTTAATTTGTTGCTGATTAAATTTAAGAGTGCGAGCCAAAGTGCCGAACACAGTTTCTTGAAGATTCTTGATTGATGGAGGTGTCATTCGGGGAGAATGATAGATATGATTTCTCTAGGTGGTATTATGCTTGGCAATCCGGCGTGGATGCTGCTTGTGTAACCTGGCCCGGATTGACCCGAGGATACAGAGCCATGGCCAATATCATTGATAGGGATTCAAAATACTTTTGAGGCCATATTTACTGTAGGTTGAATCCAGAGGAGGTGAATGTTGATAATTTGAGGGGTAGGCTGGTGCCTTTCTTTTCAGATGTTAAGACCTTTGTACAAGACGATTTCGAGAATACTTCTACTTTCTCCACCTTGATCCAGAACATGCAGGACTCTTTGATTGCTTGGAGAAAGTCTTGTGCAAGGCATGAGCATTCAATCACAGTGTTAGAGTTTCAGTTAGATTGCATTCCACCTATTTCAGTTCAGGAGGTTGAGGCTGTACTTGGCAGATTTGTTGAGTTTGCAGCCAGAGAGAAGGCGAACGGGAATGCACTACTGGACGAGGATCTTCTAGAAGACTGAATGTGGGCATTTATTGCCTTTACTATTTTTGGGAGTGAGTGGGAATCTTTGATTCATTTAATGTACCACTCCCTATTCTGGCAGTTTTTAGGGTTAGGGCTGAGGTGGCACGATTCTAGCCACTCTATTGATTGTAACCCTAGCCGTCTTTTGGGACTTGGCTAGCTATATAAAGGGGGAGTCCCCCTCATTTGTAATTCATTAGATCATTAGACAGTAGACATTGTGTGAGATTGGACATTAGCATTAGAGCTAGAGAGTAGAGTATTGTAGACATTTTGCATATTGGAGAAGAAAGAAAGTTTTCCCTTTGAAAACTTTTGTGGAGATTGTTGTGTAACACTTTTCATGATAATAGATCTTTTCATTGATGGTGGAATTCGTCTTGTCATGAATAGCTAGCAAGGTCTCTTCTTCCTTTCGGATCCAAGTAGCTTGATTTCATGCAATTAGTTTACTTTGATGTGTGGTATTTTGTTGAGGTAGCTTCTTTCATTCCATACCACTAGCGGCTTGTCGATGATAAGTTCGCCTTGTGTGGTCAACTGGACATTACCTTGAGTTTAACTTCGGTTATGGTTTATATACCTATATGCGTCGTTTTGATGGTGTATGTATGTTAAATTATAACTTGAACAGCTTTTGCTATCCCTTTGAAGATTGCATTGATTTCGCTGAAGCTGTCCGACGTGAGGCTAGGTGAAATTTGGTTGAAGTCTGCCAAAACTGAATCCCACATATCTTGCATTTAGAATAGAGTACAAGTTTCTTAGGCCCTATACTCCTTTACTTTCAGCGTATTTCTGATTAGTTTTAGGAAAACGTACTACATTGCCAAATCATACACGCAAGAATCCCCTTCAAATCACATACCAAGCGCTAACTACAAATGCAGACAATTGTGTAGAAGTCCCTAAGTAAGAACACGGTAATACACATCAACCAGGCTGAGGAGATTATTCTAAGTGTCCGGAACCAGGTTAGTCACGAACTTTCATAATCTTAAGCGCCGCGGAATACTTTGATCAAGAGAGCGGAGTAGCCTTGGGATTATTTTTTGTTACGCTGTTGGAATTAGCGGTCACAAAAACCACGTCAACACCCTATAAGGTTGCAGGGTTGTCATGTTTTGGTCTAGTTTTTTAGCTAACTCTTGCAAAATGTCCAAGGTTATACTATTCAAAAATGAAAAACGATGAGGTTCCTCATTGATGATGACTGCAGTACTGAAATGAAAGTATGTAAATGTCTAATACTAAATCTATAACCTGCACAGCCTATAGGCACTTTACTTTACATAGAGAATATTAAAAATAATTTCACTTCATGTTCAAAACTTATAAAATAGCTCTTGAAAGATTTCAATCCTACACCCATTTTTATGCCAAGCATGCAGACTATGTCTGTAATTCAAAGACATCATTTTGCAAGCTTGAAATCAGAGACAGGGCATTGCCCTGAATTCAGACTTCATTCTCTAATTGCAAGCTTGCACAGCTTTAAAGAGTATCTGCCTAAGATTTTAACCATTCTCGTGTACTGGTAATGTGATGTCTCTGATTTCAAGCTTGCACAGCTTTAAAGAGTATCTGCCTAAGATTTTAACCATTCTCTTGGACTGGTAATGCACTGTCTCTGATTTCAAGCTTGCACAACTTTAAAGAGTATCTGCCTAAGATTTTAACCCTTAGCCAATCCTTTATTTTATCACACTTTTTCATCCTCCACTTTATTTCATTCATATCATTGCCTTCTCAAAGCTTTTGGTCACTTGTATCATTTATGACTCCTTCATACACTAACCTTTTCCACTTTTTTCAGTTGTCATTTCTGCAAAGATTTTACATTACAATTGATTCCATATCTCACATATACACTACTCTATTGTATGAGGTGCTCCAAACGATCTTTAGTTCACAACCTAAGCAAGAAACAGATGCCTTTAAGCTCAACAAACATAAACTTGATAAACAACGTGCAAGCTTTCTACAATTCATGGGTTAAAATCTCTATTTTATTTGCCCTCTATATCTCTATGCTATGGAAATGACCTTAAATTTCAAAAAAGAGTAGCATATGTCTCTTTTTCTACTATTTTTTACAAAAAATTTCAAATCTGATTTTCTCCCAATTTTTTCACGATTTTTTCTCGATTTTTTCAAAAATTCCTGAACTTTTGGTTTGCCAATTTTTTCCCCAAATGATTTTTGCTGCTATGATCTATACAATAATGAAAAGTAATTAAAAGCCAAATGAGACAAATGGCAGTAAAATGCAAGGGTCGGAATAACACAAAGGAATATATGTTGATAAATTTACCAGTAACACTCCTAAAATTGAAGTCAGCAAGTCCTTTCCCAACAGAATTCTGCCATATCGCTTCTAATGCTGGAACAATAGGAGCTACATCTGTACCAGGAGCCAGGAATCCCAACCTTGTAAAATCATTTGCCATTTCTACATAGTCTTCATTCACAGCATGGACAACTGCATCTATCAAGATTTGTTTATTTTGCTGAAACAGCACAATCAAATAAGAGGCATTAATTCATGTTGGGTAATAAATCCACAGGTCATCTCTCCTCTCTCAGACAGGCATAAAATTCAGTAGGTTCTAATTCTACAGATCTAAAGAAACACCTGCTAAGTATTCCAACTCAAGCCACATATAAGATATTATTAAACCACAATCCGAGTTGAGTTGAGCGAAACAGCAATTTCTTTGAAATTTTCAGACTAAACTGAAAAACTGAAAAAAAACTATCCTAAAAGCAATGTTGAATGAAGCTCCAAAATGTGGAGAAATTGTAGAAACAGATGCCTTTCTAGCTCAAAGATGCAAGTGGTTACTTCAAAAATAAATTATAATTCATTCCTTCACTCTATTATTTGAAATAATTAGTTGAACACTGTAGGCAAGAGTTTAGACATTTTTTTATGATGCTATAAATAAACAAGCATTATTAAG
Source organism: Sequoia sempervirens (assembly GCA_007258455.2). Taxonomy (NCBI): domain Eukaryota; kingdom Viridiplantae; phylum Streptophyta; class Pinopsida; order Cupressales; family Cupressaceae; genus Sequoia; species Sequoia sempervirens. The sequence continues at coordinate 188,399 of VDFB02168173.1, forward strand.
GGAATAATTAATTGCTAAGCAATGTGCATAAGCTTGTTGCAATTACAGCTTACCATTGGTGGTTGTGTGCAGGTTGTACAGAAAGTTCTCACCAACCAACACACCTAGAGTGGTCAAGCCTATTCAAACAAAAATTGCTGCTTATTAGGGAAGCTATTTCTTTATGTATTGCATTTGTTACTCAGTGATACTGTAAATTACAGATGTTTACAATGAAGATAATGTCATTACTGTCTCATGATCTGTAGTTGTAAAATCAGATTTGGCAATTACTTTGCAGGCCCAAAATCTTTAAAAACTTGGGACTTAGCAAAAGTCAGCAATTTTATCAAATGTTTTAAAATAAATGAATTTTTAAATATATTCTTCAAAAGCACAGATATTACTAAATTTGTATAATATATAACTGATTTCCATCATATATAAATCAAAATCAGAGATTAACACATATCATAGACCAAAAAATGAGTTACAATGCCACTTCCACTAGCCATGTCATATGTAGAAGTTGTCTCGTATAAAGAGATTTTTTGCAAGTTGTGTGATAATAATGTCTAAGTCAGCACATTAAAGAGTTATATCCCAATTCTTTGTGACCCCCTCATTGTAATCAAGTTTTTTATGTGACAATAGATCCCAATAAATAGTGGGGATTTGGGAGTGGAAAGTCCAATGGGGTTGAGGGGCAGTGCCCCTCATGGGGGTTTAGAGGAAACACCCCTAGCAGGGTCGAGGGGCAATACCCCTCGTGTGGGTCTGGGGGCAATGCCCTAGCGGGGTTAGTGGGGCCTTTGAAACCACACAAACCTTCATGGCACATGTCATTTTCACAGTTTTATCACTTTACGGTAAAATTAGGTGTTTCACAGTTTTTGGTTTATAAAAATGTTTCAAAAATCACATAAAAATCTTTAACATTAGGTGAAAAAACGAAGTTATACTTCATTCAGGTGAATTTTTCTGAAAAATCATGAGTTTTTAGCAAGATTTGGTGAGATCTTCTCAAAAATTGCCACAAGTTTTTCAAAAACCCGCTGACAAGTTTTTAGGCAAGTAACTCGCCAAGGTTTTTGGCTTGCGAGTTTTGTAAGTACTTTGCGAGTTTTTCAACTATACTGACTATCATCCATGTTTTTATTCTTTTGATCTAAATGGTATTATGATGTTGTTCTTTACATTGATTATACTACTTACCATTCAGAATCTCCACTGATTTGCTATCCCACAATGATATATTTATATTCATAACTTTGAAATAACAAAATCATCATTAAGATTCCAGAATTATGATGTCATTTCATCTATGAGAAAAGCAGATTAAAAATGGTGCCTCCTAATAATGTGCTTGTATAGCTACCATGCATCTACTAATGGACTCGCAGTCAGTCCTCATGTACAGGGATCTTGTCTCAAGACAAGAGATATCCGGGCTCTAGACCCATGTAGCTGGATGTTTTTGGGTAAACCACAAAGGCATGCTACTATGCAGTCATCTTCGTACATTGACCTAACATATTCTCACTTTTAGTCAGCTGAAGACCTTTATAAAATCTAGATTTCAATTATGTCCTGTTATGGGATTTGTAACAAAGAGTTCCATGTTAGATTAACCAACTGAATAGTTAAATAAAAAATAGAGCAAGACATGACTTGGATGAGCCTAATCAGTATTATATAATATTTCTATGGTGACTAACTTCTTGTCATAAAGCAAATGTGGACAAGCCAAATATCAAAGATTACAGCTTATAAATGTCAAGTAAATATTCAAGAACATGACATGGGAATTCAATCTCCATATAATGCTATCTTTCTCCTTTTATTTCCATAGTCTGGTGTAAAGAAAAAACTAACATAAAATTGCCTTTGCATTGGGTCCGTTTAAAAGAATGGCAAACATCTGAGTTGTAGGATACTTCCCCTCCCTTGTCCAGTTACACATAGTCATACCCACATATAAGATACCAGATACAGATATGATATTCCCATATAGAACATGGATATTGTATCCAATTCCAAGCATATCAATATACAAGTCCATATTTGGGTCATATCCAATATGTCTTGATAAGTACCACACCATCCAGTCCTGTATTCAGTTTAGTGTGACAAAAAAGAATTTAAAGATTGCAAAAGAAAATGGAACATTAAAATATATAGTACACACACACACACACACACACATTTTTATCACTAAAGACACAAATGTAATATAGCAAAATAAATATAAAAACCAAAATATGCATTAAAATATATTTGTATTGCTATATTCTATGCCTTTAGAATCATAGATGTGTAGATAATTGAATATGTGTATAATTTTACAATTGTTTGTAATGTCCCTTCTCAAAGCGAACAAGGGAAAATTAAGTGAAAATAAAATTTTATTATTTTTGAATATTAGCGCCCAAGGGGAGGAAGAAAATAATATTTAATTTTGAATTTTGGCGCCTAAAATAATTTTTATAATTTATTTGGGCTTGGGTGGCCCTTTTGGGAGGTATAAGGGGAAAAAGAAAAAAGAAAAAATAATAATAATAAAGTTGGCATCCAAAAGGAGAAACAAAAAAATAAAATAAAAAGCAAAATTCAAAAGAGAAGTTTGGTGCCCAAGTTGAGGGGTGAAAATAAAAATAAAAGCAAAAAATTTAAATGGTAAAGAGTGGCGCCCAAATTGGGCCGACCTAATTGGGGAAACAAGGAGTGATTGCTATATAAACAAGATCATTTGGAGGTTTGAAGATATCATGGTGAATTATTTCTGCTTTTTTGATCTGCAATTTTGCAACTATTCCAAGGATGAAAACCCTTGAGAATAATAGAGGAGTTGGACGAAAACCCAGCTCTTCAATGGAGGACTTAATGAGGGAGGTTCACTTGCACTTCAATGAAGTTATTTGTTAGATCTTCATGCTCAGATTTTTATATCAGCCTAGGCGACTTGAGGAAGGCAATTTTGTTGTTGTTCTAACCTAGGGTTTCATCCTAGGGTGGAGCACCAAAGTTGCAAGAGGAGTGCCCTGTTTTGGAGGGGCGAAATTGACAAGTTTGGAAGGTTTTGGCAAGATTTCAAGGGTTGCAAACCCTACATTTAGACCAGCAGGGCAGTGCACCCTTGTGGTAGGGTTTTGGAGACATTTTCTATCCTATATTTGCATTTATCTTGCATTTGTGTGAGTTGGAGCAGTTCGCTTAGCTAGGGTTAGGATAGATCCTCATTTCGTTGTATGTTTTGGGGTTTCTTCATATCAGCAAGCTACTGTACATTGCTGGGCATGTTTGGAGCCCATTTCATAGTGATTTTGCATCCATAATTAGGTCTGAATTTGTAGCAGCAAATTGAACATTTGGATAATCAGAATTTGGCATGTTTGGGATGGATATTTTGGTGATTCATGGTGTTGATTACATTCTTGTTTATGGTTAAACAAATCTGCTATGTTATTTGATGTCATTGGGAAGATTATATGTTCCTGCTAATGCATGTTTAGAATCAGAAATGTACATCAGCATGTTAGGGTTTTGAGCAGAAAATTGAATCAGGAAATTAGGGCACAAATCTGTGTTGTAAAAATTCAAAAAATTTGCATATATCTTGGTTGAGATATTTCATTGTCATATCCAACCATATCCGTATTAGGGGGTCTTGAAAATTCACAGTATCTGTTTCTATGCAACAGTGGCTAACATCCTTTGAGAGATCAGATGTTTTTTATTCCCCTTTCAGCTATTCTCACCAAACGCTCAACAAGTTTATCCCATATGCATCCACCATCTCTTGTATCCTGCCACCAATCTATGAGCTTTGCAAACATTAATTTACTTATAAATCTGCTATTTGTTGAAATGTCCCAACATAAGGTGATGGTATTCTTGTTAGTAGATTTTTGATGATTTGCACCTATATAAATTAAAATACAAGAATGGTTATCTTAATTGCAATCTAGTTTCATCTTCAATGGAGGAGGTTCGTGAGCTTAATTTCTATACTACAGGTGCATTCCAATATCTCTCATCTGAAAAGCTAACAAATATGTTCCATACACAATCCTGACAACATCAAGCACACCAAATTACAGTTTAAATTCAATCAACCTCAGTTTCATCATTGTCAATACTAGATATGTTGCATAATGCTTTAATAGAAATGGCTTAAAGGTGAGGATGATCATCTCATTGGAATTTCATATTCACTTTTTCTTTTGAAAAAGTAAATTTTAATATTAAGCCTAGGACTACAAAATTTGGAACGCCCTTAACATCATTGGCAATCCAAGATTTCATGAGATATACATTCAAAAGAAGTGAGCTATACATAAAAATTCAAAAATAAAAATATATTCACTAAAAGCTAGTAAGAGCTATGTAGACAAGCAAAACCTGAAGTTTTCATATCAAAACAAGTCTTTCTGAGAAAGCAAAATGTTCATCAGAATTCACATTCAATTGAGTTAACAAAGAAAGTTAACCAACATCTACATTATAGCCATAAATTTATATCCTACTAATACAAAAGGAGAAAATTCCAAACATATGAGTGGTTCATTAGCACAATTTTTCTGCTAAAGATTCAATCCAAATTTTATTATCCTAAATAGCTAGCAAATAGGTTCTAGAAATGATTAATGGGAGATCTGCAAACCAAATTCCAATTTGTATTCAATTATTCCTCACCTTCGTTATTCATAACAGACACATAATAATATTCTTTGACTGAAATGGATACAAGGTGCCCTTATCAATTGCAGGGCACATCACTGATTAGACATCAATATTGTTAATAATAAAGAAAAACAGAGAAGCCATGCCCCAGTTACAATGTAAATGCATATTTTAACAAACCTGACTAAGCACTGCAACATTTCCAAAGTCGACATATGCAATGCGTCCATCACGCATTGCAAAAATGTTCCCAGGATGTGGGTCTCCATGAAACAAACCAAATTCTAGCAGTTGTCTCAAAGCAGCAGATACGCCGACTGTGAGAAAATCAGGAACACGAATGCCGGCTTCTCTAATAGCCTATTACAAAAGATAAACCATTTCAGTTGCAAGATCTTGCAAAGCATAATGGGGTTCAAGCACATTCCCCACAAGATTGGGTTTGCATACAAATAAAAATGAAAATACAACAATAAGATAGTTTTTCTAATCTGTGTACATGAAGATGTATGTCAGATCTATGAGATGACTATTAGCTGACTGTGAGAAAATCAGGAACACGAATGCCGGCTTCTTTAATAGCCTATTACAAAAGATAAACCATTGCAGTTGCAAGATCTTGCAAAGCATAATGGGATTCAAGCACATTCTCCACAAGATTGGGTTTGCATACAAATAAAAATGAAAATATAACAATAAGATAGTTTTTGTAATCTGTGTACATGAAGATGTATGTCAGATCTATGAGATGACTATTAGATATGTCGTTAATATGAAATAGCATTAAATGGCCAACCTGTGGATTAGTGCAACGGATGCCATCAATCCATTCCATCACAAGAACCCGTGAACCGCAAAGATCTGTGTATACGAGAGGAATCTTAACAGTTGGATCATTTTTGAAGTTATCAAAGAAGTCCTTAATATTGCGTGCCTCCTACAAGAATAATCATAAGCAAACACCCAGCATAGCCTGCATTAACAAGTAATCATAAGAGAAACCATCTTAATTCTAACAATATAAAATCTACCAAAGAAGTGAAGTAGTGACTCACTCATAATGCGTTGTAAACTTACAAGTGTGTAATCGAGTTCTTCCAACAACTTTTCACCAAATTCATCAACAATAAGTTCTGCATTGCAACCAAGCTTCTGAAGACTAATACCATTCAAAAAGGAAGCTAGAGTTCGAAAAAGGAAGAGATCCCTATAAATTATAGGCTCAATTCCTGGCCTTAGCACCTGTGAATGTGAAGACACAAAAAGGTTAAAAAAAATAACTTGGAGCGTTTTCCCTGTCTTGTTATGACTACTAAGTCCATTTTCTCTTATTATTTTTTATTCAATATATTGTTATATGATTTTGAGGTGTTTAGTGAGAACACAAAGTTTGCATGGTTTCAAAGTTCAATTCATTAGATCCTAGACTTGTGCAAAACACAATAATCAAATTCACCGTGGAATGTTCTTGACCCCCACCACAAGGGAGCATAAAATGCTCATCTCAAACTTTCTATTGCAGAAGCTGTGGGAGTTTTCTCGATTCACTAAAACCTACAATGGTATATGGCACTTTCTGATCGCTAAAACTTCTAAATGAGTAGCTTACTGAACGCCTTTACAACTCAATCTTGACCCCCACCACAAGGGAGCATAAAATGCTCATCTCAAACTTTCTATTGCAGAAGCTGTAGGAGTTTTCTAGATTCACTAAAACCTACAATGGTATATGGCACTTTCTGATCGCTAAAACTTCTAAATGAGTAGCTTACTGAACGCCTTTACAACTCAATATTATAAGGGAACAAGAAAACTATACTTTATGCCCCAATAACTCCCAACTAAAGATGGAGATAATGTCTCAACACCCACTGGTTTCAACCTTTTCCTCTTAGACTTTAACAACCTTTTCCTCTTAAACTTTAACATAATTCTTACAATTATCCAAGTAACTTACAATCTCCCAGCAGTATTCACCATAAATGATTTAGCAAAGAGGGATGGTCTTTCAATGCAAGCATGCAGGTGGCCCTTATGCACAAAGAGGAAGCACCAAAAACTTTTTTTATATGAAGGACTACATTATAGAAAATGATAAGACTTTATGTATTTACCCAAGCCCTGGTCTGGAAGAAACCAAGTGTGATGACCGTTTACAGGAAAATTCATATTTCTCAATCCATTGTATGATCCTAAGAGCAAAAAGAGTTGGGATGAAGCTAATTCACATCTGCTAACAGAGATCTAGATATGCAAATCAGAGTATGCATGCAGTCTACCCAAAATCTAAACCAAAACATTGGAAGTCTAGAAACTAAATACACTTGATTTTCCTATCAGTCAGGTCCCTGTAGCCTACTAAAAACAGCAGCCAACTCAGATCTGTTGTGACCTTTTCACACATCACCCCATTCAAAATGGGGACCCCCTAATTTTTGCTCCATTCGGGTCTTTTGGCTTTGGTTTTGGGTGGTTTTGCGGTAGTCTCTCCTAGTTCCTTATGTCTTGCCGGGGATGTACCCGTCTTTGGGACCAATTTGGAATTTTGGCTAAGTCTGGAGTGCGTTTTGTCGGATTGGGGTTTTTATTCTTCAGGCTTAGTAGGGATCAAATTGAGTAAGCGGATTGAAATCTGAGCTTAGCACTACGATCAGGAGGCTTCAGGTAGGTTCCCATTAAAATTTCACTAAATTCTGACAACTTTCTATTTTTAGTAAGTACTCCATTTGGGACCTTTCCCCTAGGGTTTTGGAAATTTCAATCACATCACTAAGTTTAAACCCTTTCAGAGGACTTGTGGGCAAAATTTGAAAGAATTCCAAGAACTTACTATTTTTAGCAAGTATGATGTCACCCGAACAGCTCTAGATCTTCAGTTTCTAGAGCAGAGCAGTACGTAATAGAAATGGCGTCGAACGAAGGCCAACAGAGGCACATGCAATGAAATTAGGTTTTCCTACTTTTATGCCTAAAATGAAGGGAAAAACTCGAGAAAAACTGAAAACAGGTGTATCCCACTGTGATCAGAATCTTTCGACGAGTCTACACGTGAAATCTGAGCGCGATCCACACACTTACTATTTTTAGTAAGTCACTTCTAGAATAGGGCCTAAAAAAGCAGGTGAGCATAAAAGGCAAGTGTGAATAGGGTAATCAGGCCATGAGGACCACGTTGAGTGAATATCAAGTCTTGAGAAGTTTCAGATGTTTGAAAATCAAGAGAACTTCAGAAATTACTAAAAATGGAAATATGAGGGCAAGCCGAGCAAATTGCTTAAGTGTTCAAAATCCCCTTTATACATGGAAATACTCTTCACGAAAAATGGTTTAAGTATGAAAATCTCCCTCACACCACTCAAATGCGGGGAGTCAAATGGGGGTCAAATATTTTCAAAGGCACGAAATTGAGGTGAACCCCTCTAACATGCGCTCTAGAAAGGGCAAGGAAAATTCTAAGTGGTGAATGCGCCTAGCACCCTTCCCAAGTGCGCCCAATGCACAAGACCTCAAATGCGCCCAAGGAGGAATACATGAGAAAATTTTTTCTAAGGTATTGAAGATGAGGAACACCAAACACACAAGATGAGGAATGCACCCAAAGCACTAAGGTTGATATGCACCCAAGTATAAGATGGAGGTGCACCTAAGCCTAAGGTGGAAAGGCGCCCATGAAGGGAGGTCTAAAATGCGCCTAGAACAAGATCAAAGTACGTCCCTAACACACAAGGTCAGAATGCGCCTTAGCTTAGGGTCTAAATGCACCCAAGGTCAAGATTCAAAGTACGCTCAAGGATAATAGGCTATATGCGCCCAGCACAAGGAAGTTAAAATGCACTCAAGGCAAGGCTTGAATGCCCCCCAAGAGATGATGAAAATGCGCCCTAGACACAACTCTAAAAACGACTAAGGCATAAGATCAAACACACACACAAAGATCAAAATGTGTCCTTAGCACATGATGAAGATGCGCACAAAGGAGATGGAAATGCGCAAAAGGTAAAGGGATAGAAAAGCGCTCAAGGCCAAGTGAAATGCACCCAACACAAGATGAATTAAATGTGCCCAAGGTGAATGCACCCGTGATTTGATACACAGTGAAATGTGCCTATGGAAAGTTGGGAATTTTAAATGAGCTAAATAATTTCCCCACGGATCTTTGAAATAACTGAATGTTACAGGAAGCTAAAGGGGAAAATTTGAACTTTGCAAAGGAAAGAATCTTCAACAAAGGCAAGGTTTATGACGAACGAGACCTGCTTTAGTGACAACTCGCCCATCACCTCTCCAAAATTGGAAATTGCCAAGTAGTGGGAAGGAAAATTTAATGAATTTGCTAAAATAAACTCCCTCACGAATTAGCAATATTCTTTGACACGATTATTTAAGTCGCGAAAGTTTTCATTTCTTCTTACCATTTGCAAGTGCGAAGTTGTGACTCTGAAGGTGAGGAGAAAAGCGTTGAGGTGAAGCTACTGAAGTGAGCAAGTCAAATCAGCAAGCTAGGTGCTAAGGGTAAAAATTTTAAGTGCCAGAAGTAATATTGCTGGAAAAGTGTTGAGAATTGAAGTTGAAATCTTAATGCTGAATCTCCATATTTTCGAAGTTTGCTCCACATTTTGGCTACCCTGAGGTTATTTATTTTCTAAGTTTAAAGTTTAATGCCTATCTTTTATTTTGCAGGATGGCTGAAGCAGGGAGAGGAGTAGTTGCAAGGGCCAACAAAGTTGCAGGCAAGGCTGCCAATGCTGAGTCAAGCAAAGCCAATATATCCAGGCAATCATGGTGCTTGAGTTTCAGCTCAGCCATATTCCACCCATCTCAGTTCAGGAGGTTGAGGCAGTATTGGCCAGATTCATCGAGTTTGCGGTCAGAGAGAAAGAGAATGGGAACGCCTTCCTGGATGATGACCTTCTGGATGATAGTGGGCATTAAATGCTCATAGTGGTGAAGGGAGAGAGTGGGCATTATGTGCTCATTTGTTACCCCACTCCACTTTGTGGCCGTTTTTAGGGAAAATCTTGAATAGGGCTTATGTGGCTCAATCTGAGCCGTCCGTTGGATTGGGCCAACTATAAAAGGGGCATCCCCCCTCATTTGTACAGGAGGAAGGAAAGTTTTCAGCTGAATGCTTTGTAAGAGACTATTGTGAACACTACTATAATAAAAAGAGTTGTCATTGCTTGTGATTTCATCTTTTATTGTGGGTAGCTAGCAAGGTTTCTTCATCCTTCCAATTAGCATAGAATCTTAGAGTAGAACTTAGATAGAGTAAAATAGATTTTATTTCATGCAAGTAGATGATTGTGGAAGGTGGTGATTTATTTGAGCAAGCTTCGCTAGTCCATACCACTAGCGGGCTCACTAATGGTGGGTTCGCCTTGTGTGGTCAACTGGAATAGTTTGGACCTAACTTCGGTTATAATTTACATGTTGGTATGTGTCGTCATGATGGTGTCTTCATGTTAAATTGTAATCTGAATATCTGTAGTTCACCCCTTTGAAGATTGCACTGGTTTTGCGGAAGTTGTCCGAGGTGAGGCAAAGCAAAGCTTGGTTAAAGTTTGTGAGATTTGATCGCCATGTCCCGCACTTAGGGTAAATTAGAGCTTTTTCTAAATCTTTGCAGCCATTCAAATTCAACATTCTCTAGTTAGTTTAGGAAACTTGAGCTTCATTGGTAAATCTTCCGAACCTTGAAAGTCCCTTTCTCTCGAGTGAACAATTGTGTAAGTCCCCTTGAAATACCAGCAAATCACATCAAACCAATTGAGTCTATGTCCATTGCAAGAAGGAACCTTGGAGTTGAATGCATGATCTTTCGCAATCTTAGCATGCAGGAGATTTTGATCAAGAGAGGATAGAGTGACCGTTGGAAACTTTATTCTGTGTTGGTGTGGTCATAAAACACCCGTCAACAAGATCATTCTAGTTCCCAACCAAACTAACATTTGAGCCTGTTGGCGTTTAAATTTGCACCTCTAGAATGCGTATTTGAAACGGACAGCTATGCACAGATAAACTGCTCTTCAAATTAGGAGGGGAAGCTCCCTCTTGCTGATGGTGTTGAAAGAAAGCAAACTAAAACTAAGTTGCCTATCTTTTTTATCAGCTTATAGCACAAGGTTTATTAAACACAAACGCCGCAGCTGAGATTTTCTAATTAAAGAACTTCAACTACGACTAACTTAAACTAAAGACGTTTCTAACTTCTCAAGTAATAAGCAGAGCAAGAGAAACTAGAAATGAACAAGGTAGATTTTCTGACAAAATACCTCAATAACCTCTCTCTCAACAAACACCTACACACTTCACTGTAAGTTGAAAGCAAGATCATAAAAGTAGAACATAAATAACGGAAATCTGAGATTTTGGACCAAGGCAAAGGAGGCTCATGATTTTATTACTCAAATCTCTGGAACATAACTCACTTCTAACATGCCTGGAACAAGAAATTGCAGCTAAAGAGGCTTGCAATCTTGCTCTTACACACTAGAAACAGCAATCACACTAACTCCTTGTTGGCTAAAGAGGCTCAACAATTTGCTATCACAACACAATTTGAACAATACTTGAGTAACAAATAGAAGGCACAATAGGCTCAGCGTTTTGTTCTCACTAGCACGGATAAAGAAACTAAATGAGCAAAGTCTCTTATTTATAGAGAAGCAGAGGAGTAGGGAACCCTAAATCTCCTTGCTTTCACAATCTAGGGCTTGCTCAGCAAGCAAGCTTTATTACTAAATCTAGAAAGAAGATAACATCTAAAACCCTAAAAGCAGAAAAAGCGGAAACGCCAACTATTACATTTATCTTCTTTTCTCTCAAAGAATGGATAAGGATCATTCCAAGAATAGAAAGAAAGCGAGAAGAAAGCTTCTAGAAGAAAGTTGCTTTAAAGCTCAATCACATCCGCTAGGAAATTAGAAACTATGTCCCGGTTCGGTGCATCTATGCCATCAATAGCAAAACACCGCTTTTCAAGGATATCTTCAGCATCTGCAATAGATCTCAGGAAATCTTCGACCTCATTGGCCGCTTTCTCGAACTTTGCTGACATCATCGAAATATGACCTATCCTTCCACCAACTGGATTGCAATTGCGAACAACATTCTGGAACTGAGTTTGTACTTCCTCAAGCCCGACGTTCTTAGGCGATGTTTTGTGTTTCTCCTTCATTCACCTCTGTGCAATCTTCTTACTATATTTATCTTTATGCATATTCCATATCCTTTCACATTCACCCTTTGAGAGAGTAACGCTTTCAGGCCACGGGGGAATGGAAAAACACTTCTCGATCATATCAGGCTTTAGACTGCAAATCAATCTGCCATCTGCTGACTGGATCTCCCTAGTAGCCGGGTTGTAATGCTTAATGCAAGCAATTACGAACTCAAGACTCTGAACTAATATAGGAATTGATGCTGCTGCGAGGAGTCCAGAATGTCCCAGGTTCGTGATTGAAGTGTTGCCTGCGTTCTCCAAAGCTTGTAGATCGAACACCGGCTTGATATGATGCAAGTCCGTCTCAGCGGTTTTAATGTAATCATGATAAAGAGCTGATTCGGTCTTGAAAACATTAGGAGTGTACTCTATTTCAGAAAACTTGAAGAATGACTGTAAACTCGCCTTGGTTCTGACAAGTTTTGAGCGATTTCTATTTTTAGAATGCTGATTTTCTTGCTCCAACGGACAAATTTTTTGAAATTTTTTCTGAGATATGGGTTTTGCTCAGAAATTCGTTGCAAGACAACCCAGATCATCCGTTTTGGAAAATTTTGAATTTTGCCTAAAAAAGCAACAAACCCTAATTTCTTCAATTTTTCCCAAAAAAGCTGGCACCTGGGTTTTGTTCAGAACAAGATTAGAAATGGACCCAGTTGATTAGATTTGCAAAACCACTTCCGGTTGATCAAAAAGCAGCCAACCCTAGGTTTTGAAATTTTCTTGAAAAAAGCTGTGATATGGGTTTTCTTTAGAAGACTAATTGGAGAGGACCCAGATGGTTGAAAATTGAATGCACTGATGTTTTCACTGACATGCAAAATAAAAGCAGCTGCTGCAACTTGATGAAATTCTTGAAAATTTCCTTCAGAAGATTGAAGAGAAAAGACCCAGATGAATGAAAACTGGAAACCTTGGCCTTTCCTTTGAAAAGTTTGATCTTCTGGATGAAAAAGCTTGAAAAAGCAAGGGTTTAAGTTGCTGGTCTGAAAATTTTGATGCAAAACCAGCAAGCTATGCTCTTGAATCTTGAAAAATTTCTTCAAACATGCTGTGCTCCAACTTTCTCCTTTGAAGGCTACCTGCAAAAATAATAAAAATAACATTGAAAATAGGTGTTAAATAGACTTTAGGGCTTGAATTAGGTTTTGCTTTCTTTTGCTTTTATTTCAAAACCCTAAAATCTTTGTTCAATGCATTTGGACGCCATCCTTCTTCATTTGTAAATTTGAAACCTTTGAAAACTTTTGAAAAATCCCTAAGGCATGAGAAGATGGGCGCCCTTCTTCACCAGGGGCGCCCACTTCACCCAGTGTTAGCCAAATTTTTAACATTTTCAACTTTTCTTTATTTTGACCTCCAACTTTGCCTCTGATTTCCCTTTTGTAGATTGATCCGACAGGCGAGCTGAAGGTCTCACGGCGGAGCCTGACTGATTCTGAGAAAGATGTTCTAGAGGCACCTCTGGCGAAAAACCTGATCTTGACCTTCGAATTCATGGGTGCCTGTTCCTTCTAGGGGCGCCCATTTTGTCCAGAGTTAGCCATTTTCATGACCTTCAAATTTCTTCATTAGCTCCTCTTCTACAGATGATCTCTTTGAATCTGGAGCTCCGGGCATCGGATCGACTGCCTATTATGCTCATCGCAAAGTTGACGAGATATGAGGTGGGGTCCTCTGGGATGAACTTCGTCAAACAATGAATTTAAGGCCTTCAAAAGTTTGGGCGCCCACCTTGGCTGGGGGCCCCCACTTTCACCAGACTTAGTTTATTTTTTGATTTTTCTGTGTTTGCTTCTGAATCTTGGTTTTCAGCCTTTGTCGAACCTTACTTTCAGCTCCTCGTATCTGGTGACTACGGACTCCGATTGACGTGCTGGATATCTCGTTGGAAAGCTGGATCAATTGTGAAGAGATCTCGTTAGACACTCGTCTGTGGATTCATCTATTAGATACCTTGAAAACTAGGGCGCCCTTCTTCACCAGGGGTGCCCAAACTCACCAGACTTAGCCATTTTTCTTTTGACTTTCTTCAGAGTTTGAAACTTGCATTCTGTACGTTCCTCGTTGATTTGAATCTACTGGAGTTTGGACAATCGGATGATCTGACGGAGACAGTCAAGTCGAAGCTGGCTGAGCACTGAAAAGAACAAGCATATTCTTGAACCCTAAAAGCTGAATTAGCCCCTTCAAAAAGCTGGGCGCCCTTCTTCACTAGGGGTGCCCACTTTGCTAACACTTAGTCAAATTTTGATATTTTTCAATTCCTCTCGTTCTGACTTCAGTTTGGATACCCCCGTTCGGCGTCGAATTCCAGATGACTGAGTAATCTGATAACTGCACCGTCGAATTCGTCATGGAGCTGATAGAGAACAAAACAAGTTTGACTGGGGGCTTAAACCCTAATTTCGACATTTGATGCTCTAAAAAGATGGGCGCCCTTTCTTCACTGGGGCGCCCAAGTCTGGCAGTGTCAGAAAATTTTCATCATTTTTCAACTTCTCCTTCATTCTCCGTGCTGGTTTATCATCTTGCCTTCTGCTGAAAGTTTGAATGCTGAAACTGTCGCCTGGCAGCCAACTGACCTCCATTGATGACCTCGGAGCTCCTGATACACTTCTAATGTTACAACCCCTTTGACTTAAACATGTTTATGACAATGAAATTATGGTCGTTACGTTAGTTGCAAATAACTGCTTTCAAGTGATTATGACATTGAGAATGTAATAGTCGTTCTTTTATCGTAACTGTAATGTTAACGAACTCTTTATTTTGCAAAGTTAATATATTGTTCACGTAAAGTTGAATGTGATCATGAGATTAAATTAAAATGCATATTATTTAGCCATTGAGAATGATCTAACCATAATCCTTGTCAGTGGATGCAGGATTGTCGACGCCACGAAAGAAAGCGAAATATCATCAGGGAGAGGACGTGGTTAACAATGGATCAATTTTATCATCAACCTAGAGTCGGTGCAAGATAGTTGTGTCGACGACATGACCTTGGCCATAAGTAATTTAATATAATAATTATTGCTAAATAAGTCAATTTAAAATATTTATTAATAAACCTCTTTTGGAGTTGGGCGAACCAATTCATGGAATATAATTAAGGAGATTGCTAGGGTTATTAAATATTAAATTAACGTTAGTGGCTAAAATTCTTTTTCCATTGATCTAAATATAAGAAATATAAGTAAGGCTTAAGTCTTAGATAATTAAATTGTAAATGGGGAAGTCGGTGAATTTAAAGATGGTAACTCTCGACCCCTTTCCACCCTTTCATGTTCAAAACGCCCAAGATCATGGGCAGATGAGGGGTTTTCTTGGCGGAAGATGTATAATTGATTTTTCAGTCTTCTCTTTTGGGAAAAAGGAGGGCATTTGACAGTATCGGCTTTATGGTAGCTTTGAACTTACATCTAGTGTTACTTCCTTCTAAAATTTGTTCAACTTGCTACCGCTTATTCTTCCTTCTCCTAAATGTGAGAAAACAATCTCCATATCCGTTGTGGCTAGCTCTGTACTCGATCCACATTTTCTTCTCGTTTTCTTCATGCCGGTATCCTCTTCAGTTGGCGTTCTTGTTTTCTTCTGTCGAAGCCGAACGAGTAGAATCTGGCAATTTAATTTGAGTCTTCATTCTTTCCGGAGTTGGTTCTATATCTAGTTTTCGCCGTCTCTAACTCACGTGGTCAGAACGATTCGGTTGAGTTTCGGGTCTTGCATCCTCTTCTCCACTGCTACGGCAACCACGCCACCTCTGTACCCTCTGTGACGGGATTGAAACCAAATACCCTGAAGCGGCTATAGACATCACTGGAGGAGAGTCGGCAAGAATCGTGTCGGGCTTAATCGGCTTGAACAGGCATGATCATTGAAGACCTCTAGAAGTTGAATTTTGCATTAAGTTAATTTGATCATTCAATCTAGTTTTGATGCCTGTGTTGGTAAAATTATTGAAATGAAGATATTCTCAAGCAAATTGATAATGAATCCTTGCTCAATCTCTGAATTGCATCTGAGGAAATATCTTTCTTAATAGTCTGGAACTTGTGCTGTTAGTCACTCTTGTAGTTGAGATAAATTATCTTCTTAATTTCTGAATCGGAAGGTTAATTCCTCACTCTGGTATTCTCTGTAAACCATTCTGCCAATGTTTGAACTGTAGGAAAACCCATACTCAGTTCTCTTAACTCTCGAATCAGAGATCATGTTTGAACCTTTTTTCTTCGAGGTTATTAAAAGATTCTTAACCTCAAATTCAAAGGGATTTCTCATTAGTGACATCTTATCATCTCTATCTTCTATTAATATGCTTAAGAATGCATTATATTTTTAATTGAGGTGGCATGTGTATGAATTTGTTTTAGAGCCAGAACTGGTTCGGTAGAAGACTCTGTCTAATGCACCTGATCTGTTATCAAAATCTTGATTAAGATTTCCCTTCTGTTAGATTGTTTTTGAGTTCTAACTATTTGAATGATACATCTTCAGTTATTCTCTTTCCAGTTCAATAACTATTTTTCAATCAGCTTGATCCATTTATGGTCCTTGGCCATTTCTAGCTCACCTGAACCTTTAGGGGATATAAAAGTGGTCATTAAAAACTTCACATTGTCTTAATCATTTCCTACATAAATCTTTAGGATATGATTTAAACTGGAACTAAGAGGGAAGGATCCAGTAACCTGTCTTCGTAATCTAATCTGTGATCAAATTATGAATTCGATTGATAAGATCTTATGTGAACTTATTTGATTAGGTTGAAGACAACAACTTCTGTCAGGAGAGAACAGTTAGTTCTAATAGAAGAGCTAGGTATTGAATCAAGCCTCTTTTCTTTCTCTTTAAAAGTTAAGTTAACTGAATGTTTGTGGTGAGATGTTTTGACAACGAGCCAAGTTTCTCTCATTATGCCTGATATAAATTGTTGAACCCTGATTCTAGAAGGAAGAATTGATTACATGAATTTGTAAAATAAAACTCTATGTATAAGATTTAACCTCGATATAAGAAAAATGATAACCAAACCTGGTATTGCAAGATTATAACTTGATTTGAGTATCATTATGTTGAGCAAGGGTGGAAGTGCTAACGGCACAGTAGTGCCAGAGATATCGGCACAGGAGTGCCAGTAATATTTAAAAATCCTTGGCCAAGGTACGATGCTAGAATCTGCATCTGTCAGCTATCAAGTTCCAGATATATCACTGATCAGAGTGGCCTTTCTAGTTGGGAGGAACCCTTAGTAAGGTCGATCAGGAGGTATAGGTCCTTGACACCAGGCTCAGAGGCATGATGATAAATTGATCCATGTTGATTACCCTCGTGAAGGGCGGGTTCTTCAGTTGAAGAAACTTGGGAGACCAGTAGGTCTTGGTTGGGCGGTAAAGCCC
>VDFB02168174.1:0-29205 GCA_007258455.2 Sequoia sempervirens
GAGTTATACACCTAAAATTAAATGCAAGTTATAAAAAATTGAATGAGTGAGTTGGATTGAGAAAAAAAAAGGAATGCAAGACATTGGTGTGATGCAAGAGAAGCGTATAAATGTATTTTGAAATGTATTTGATTTGAGAAGAAATGATGTGCATGGGTGGAAATGGAAATGAGTGGGTTCGATAGGGTATGAAGTGAACTTTTGTTCCAAGCAAGGGTGGAAGAATGTGTATTTTGTTATTGGTTATGCTTTATAAAATCATCATAGGGCTGAATGTCTCAATACAAATACAAAAGAAATACTAGTGTCTCATTTCTCACTCTCCTTTGGACTAAACAAAGTTCCAAGATCCTTGAGCTTCCTCGAAATGTGACAAGAGATGAATAGATATAAAAATATAATGACATTTAAGGATGCAAGAGTGAAAAGAGAAACACCAATGAACATTAGCACCTTTTACATGGGTGCATGTCCACATTTGCAGTAACTAATTTCCTTTATGACCTTATCAATGAAGCAAAAATGTATTATTATTTTGTTTGAAGTATTGAATGCAAATAATCTTAGACATTTGTAACAATGCTTGAGGTATGCATGTATAGATGTATGAATGTGCATAGAATGCAAAAAGTGTAAAGCATACATGACATGTGAACAAGAAATTTGAATGGAAAATAGTAAATTGAAGTAGAAATACAAATCTGTGAAAGCATAGCGATGCTCAAGTAGCATTTAAAGTAGGAAGCGAAAGGAAAACAGGGAAAACAAATTATATACCAGCAAAGCATATATAAAAGGAATGCATAAATATATGGATCCATGTGAACATTTGTGCATGGAAAAATGTATAGATGTGTCCATGTAATTTGGTATAGAAAGCACAATCTATAAATGCATGTGTAACCTGTTGAAATTGCTGTATAAACTTTAAAGCAAATGCATTTTCCCTTCTATTTACTTTCATTGTACATGTTAAAGGGAACTTGGGTTTGGAATTGTTGCAATGCATTTGGATACTTTGATTGTAAAGTAATAGTTTAGATCATTTTAAGTGTTAATGATTCAAATATTTCCTTGAAATACGAAGGATGCATCCGAGTCTTGTAGGCAATGTACAGCTGTCCTATACAGAGAGCTTTGGAACTAATGAGCTATTATCAAGGATAGAGGAATACTGTTAAATATTGTGGTTATTGTCATCATAGGCACACATGGAAAATATGGAAACATATAGAAAGCAAGTTAACTCTTCAATAATCCCATGAAACATAGTCTTTGTATGCATCCATGCATACAGGTTTGCATGAATATATGTATGCATGCAATTATGTATATATGAATGCATGTATCTATGTTGCCATGTATGTATGTGTGTATATAATAGATTAATGTTGCATTTGCTTTAAATTCTTTTATGTGGATGGTGCCAGCTAGCCATCCAGTCATATGGTGATTAAACAGTTAAGAATAAGTGCTAACTAATTGAAGTAAAATGACCCCATTCAGTTAGCACATCAATTTTTCTCAGGGCTTTACATGTTAACTGAGAGTTTTGAAGCTTAAATGTCACAGTATATGTAGCATTTTACCAAATAGCTTTACCATTCATGATCATTTAGGAAAGTTCATATTTTCTTATACATCCTTGTATTGTCCCATATCTAAATAATAAGGAAATTGCTAGTTAGCCTTTAAGTACCTAGCAATTCAAAGAAAGAAATGATTGCAATTAGCTTTGTGTGCATTTGAACTATTAATCAAAGGCAAGTAACAAAGAAGGCCTAGAAGACCATGTACGTGTTAATGTGTTGAATACCATGTATTTGTGCATGGGTGTATATGAATACTATGAGTTGTGATTGCTATGATTGTGTAGCGCTTACTATGGCTCGTACAACCAAGCGATATGCAAATAGAATTCATAGTTCATAGTATCTAGATACATTGAAGAACAGATACAAAAAAAGGTTGTTAGCATCCTGATAAGAAAGATGATGAGATACATCCAATTAATGTATGTCACAACATCCTATAAACAATAATTCCTATCAAACGCAGATGAAACCTTCGCATTTGAACAAAAAGACTCGAATAAACAATACTAAAATTAGTTTAAAATGTGAATTTATAATCAAAGCATACAATTTCCTTAAAGCACTGTGAAACCCTACTTGGATTTCTTGTATCAGACAGACTAAAAAGCCAAAAGCAATATTTGTTAAATCTAACTACACATTATAGGCTTGAAGAAACTGTCATACGCGCTTTTAGGGATCTGTAATAAACAAGGTTTACAAAAGGCATTATGAAAATAACTCTTGAATAGAACTATATGTTATGAGAGTTATTTTTGAAGCCCTCAGTGTTTATTTGCATAACCTTGATATTTTCTTCATCTTTTTCTTTGTTTGGTATGGTGTGAATTTTGTTGTGATGGATGAAGGTATATTTGAGGTGTAGATAGATAAAGATATGTGAATGTTAAAAAGAAGAATGAGTTATGCGAGTGGAACAAAGGGAGTGAATTGAGAAAAGGGTGAGATGCAAATAAGGTGTATGAATAAGTTATGAAAAGTATTTGACATGGGAGGCAAGGATATGGGATGGTGGATATGAGAATGAATGCGAATGTAAATGGTATGAATTTATCATTTGCAAGTTGTATGCTTACAATTAAATGGAAGAAATGAAAATTTCAATGAGAGTGCTGGATTTAGTGAAAAAAGGAACGCAACACATTGGTATGAGGCAACAGAAGCAAATAATTGGATTTTGAAATGTATTTGATTTGAGAAGAAAGGACGTGTGAGGGTGGAAATGGAAATAAATGGAATCAATAGGGTATGAAGTTATTATTTTTTGTAACAATGGGTGGAAGAATGTGTAGTTTGGTATTGGTTATGCTTTTAAAAATCATCATAGGGCTGAGTCCGTCAATATAAACACAGGAAAGAGACCCATGTTGCATTTCTCACTCTCCTTCATACTGAACAAGGTAGTGAGATCCTTGAGCTTCCTCGAAATGCAACAATAGAAGAGTGGATATAAAAATATAATGATATTTATGGATAGAAAAGTCAAAACAGAAGACAAAGTGGAAGTTCTAATGCATACACTATGAAAAATATAAATTTTGGAGAACATAAAAATAGAGAACATGTGAATGCTGATGGAGTGGAGAACATTAAATACATGGAGAGATAAATACGTAAATCTAACCACAGGTATATGCATGGATGCATCAACAGACACATGTATACACTGAAAATAGAACTACATGGAGAGATGGACATATGAACACATGTATACATGGATGTATGTATATTTGGATATAGGTGCAAATGTGTATGTTACATGGAAGGATGTATTCATATACATATGCAAATATGGATGAAGTCATATATGCATATATGCATGTATGGACAATATGCATAAATGTATGTCAACGTATAACTTTTAATTTTGTTATATTGGAAAACTAGCACTATTCTGATAAATCAAGATTGGAAAATTAGCATTTAGCTGTTTCTATTTATCTGAATAGCTTTATAAATTATTGTTGTTATTGAAAATCAGTGAAATGCGATTGCATAGATTGATTAAATAAATTTAAGCAAAGGCATAGTTTATATAACTGGCGAGTAGAAATACGTGATCCTTGAATGCAAATTAAATGCATTGAAATATCAAGAAAATGCAAACACATGGAGGGGTGAAAATAATTGAAGCAAATGCATTAAATGGCATGTGGGTGGTGGGGAAGGCGCTGGAATTGCTTGACGGCCATGGGCGGCTAGGATACTTTGGCGATTAGGGGCCATTTGGCCAAAGACAAAGAGAAAGACCAATACATGGATGCATCAGTGCACACATCCATATATACATGTATCCATGCAAAATATCAATAGATACATATATAGGTGGATGTGTGTATGCAATTCATAGGTGCATATATGCATAAATCAATGTATACATGCACCCATAGATACAGTTGTACATATATAGACAGATGCATGTAGAGATGGCAAGATATGCATAAATCGTTATATGCATGGCTGCATCTATGGATACATAGATACATAATGAAATAGAAGAAAAGACACATTTATATATTTGTATACTTTGATTATAAAATCATAGTTTAGATCATTTTAAGTGTTATCCATTCGAATCTCTTCTTGAAATACGAAGATAAATCAATGTATACATGCACCCATAGATACAGTCGTACATATATAGACAGATGCATGTAGAGATGGCAAGATATGCATAAATCGTTATATGCATGGTTGCATCTATGGATACATAGATACATAATGAAATAGAAGAAAAGACACATTTATATATTTGTATACTTTGACTATAAAATCATAGTTTAGATCATTTTAAGTGTTATCCAT
Organism: Sequoia sempervirens; assembly: GCA_007258455.2. Taxonomy (NCBI): domain Eukaryota; kingdom Viridiplantae; phylum Streptophyta; class Pinopsida; order Cupressales; family Cupressaceae; genus Sequoia; species Sequoia sempervirens. The sequence goes on from VDFB02168174.1 coordinate 4,401, forward strand.
TCGAATCTCTTCTTGAAATACGAAGGATTCATCTGAGTCTTGCAGGCAATGCACAGTTGTCCTATAGAGAGAGCTTTAGAACCAATGAAGTGTCATATATACATGGGTGCATGAATCCATAGATGCACATATACATGTATCCATGCAAGTTATTGGTAGATGCATATATACATGGATGTGTCTATGCAATTCATAGGCGCATATATACAGAACTGAAGGTATACATGTACCCATAGATACAGTGATACATATATAGACAGATGCATAGAGAGATAAAAAGATATATGCACAAATCGATATATGCATAATTGCACATATGGATACATAGATACATTATGAAATGAGGAAAAAGACACATTTATATATGCATTTATTTTGAGAGTTTGATTCTGAATCCATATGCATACTTTGATTAAAAGTAGTGGCTGAAAGTACACAGTTCATTGATACAAAATTAATGCATTGAATTGCATCTGACTAGAGGGGAGGCTGTTTGGATTGCTATTTAGTCTTTGAATATATAACAATTAAAAGAGATAAAAAAGTATAATTATCCTTGGGAACATTTCACATTTTGACTTTTCAATGAGAATGAATTAACAAAGTAGCAGTCAGACCTAAAGAAGGTTGAAGGTCTATGCTAATAGAAAACTATATTTTGGACGATGGCTAGACAATCTCTTGAAATTGCTTTAAAAACTTTGAAGCAAATGCATGTTTCGTTCTATTTATTGTCATTGTACATGTTAAATGAAGTTGGGTTTCGAATTGTTGTAGTGCATTTGGATACGTTGATTATAAAATCATAGTTTAGATCATTTTTAGTATTATCCAATTGAATCTTTTCTTGAAATACCAAGGATTCATGTGAGTCTTGGAGGCAATGCACAATTGTGCTATAAAGAGAGCTTTGGAAGGAATGAGCAAGCAAAAGAAAACTGAGCAAAGAAAGTATATTTGCTCATATTACTAATCTGACTGTGTGCTTTAAACCTTTAAAGTAAAAGAAAACTGAGGAAAGAAAGTATTTATTGCCTCAAGTAACTGGTTTCTGGTTCTGGATACTGTAATTATTGTCCTCATAGGCACAAATGCAAAGTGTGGAACCATATAAAAAGCAATTGAACTCTTTAATAATCCCATGAAACATAGTCTTTGTATGCATCCATGTATACAGGCTTGCATGTGTATATGTGTACATGTAATTATGTATATATGTTAGACAGTATGTATTTGTGCATAGGTGCATAAGGATGGTATGTATCTCTAGAATTTAGATTGCATAGGTAACATGTAGTTCACAGTCATCTAGTTAGAGTAATATGATGACTCTGTGCATATTGGTATTTAATTCTGGAAGTTGATGTTTCCAAAGTTGTTTTTTTTAATTTGGAAAGTAGTAAACACATACATATATGTGTGGATGCATCTACAGGTAGAAGAATACATAGAAACGTAGTTGCATGGACAGATAGATAGATGCATAGCAGGATACATAAATGCTTAAATATACATGTATGGAAATATCCATGGATTGCATATGAAGCTGCATAGATACTTATATCCATGGCTACATGTGCACATAGATAGATGTATTACAGTAGACATGGATGCATGTAGAAGTGTAACTGTAAGCAAGATGCATGGTTGCATGTGAGGCTTGTAAAGTTTGTTTTTTTTTTTATTACTGCAAAGCGGTCTCATAAAGAGAGGTTTGGAACAAAAATTATGTCAACATGTGTGGTAATGAGAGTTTTTTCCTTGAACCTTGTTATATATTCAAAGAGTAACTAGCAATGCAAACAGCGTTCCCTTTAGCTAGATGCCATTGAATGCATTGAGCTTGCATCAATGCACTATGTACCTTCATCCACTAGTTTGAATCAAAGTATGCATATGGATTCAGAATCAAAAGCTCTCTCTTGTGAACGTATTCTAAATTTGCCTATGCATTTTCCCGGAATGCTTTTAACCGGCAGCATTGGCCAATCACATTTTGCCATTGAACATATTAGTTTTTTTTTTTTTGGTACAGTTTGCATTTGGAGAGATATTCTATATATTGGAAAATTAGCATTTATCTATTTTTCTATTCGTCCGAGTAGCTTTATAAATCATTTTCGTTTTAAAAATTCAGGAAAATGCAAACGCATAAATTGATTAAAAAAAATTAAGCAAAGGCATAGTTTAAAAGTTGGTGGCTAGAGGTACGCAATCCATGAATGCAGATTAAATGCATTAAAATATCAGGAAAATGTAAGCGCAATGCATGAATGCAAAGTAAATGCATTAAATGACATCTGGCTGGAGGTGAACGCGCTGGTGTTGCTTGGTGAACATGCAAGGACAGGGTACTTTGGCCATTTAATATAGAGTTAAGCTACTTGGTATGCATCTTTATTACTTTGTGTGTGTTGTTTTTGTGTTCTGTAAGCCTGGGTTATGAAATCCTAGAATTCGCAATTGCTTTGAGCTTTCATGCTATGATGAAAGCATACAGGATAAAGGAATTTTGTGACCTATTGTGGTTAATGTGCTCATAGGCATATATGCAAAATATGGAAACGCATAGAGGGGAAGTGAATTGTTCAAAAAAACTTGTCAAAGAAATGTGGTCAAAGAAATTGATTAAATAAATTTAAGCAAAGGCATAGTTTCAAAAGGTAGCGGCTAGAGGTACGTAGTCCATGAATGTAGATTAAATGCATTAAAATATCAAGGAACTGCGAGCGCATAAATTGATCAATTAAAATTAAGCAAAGGCATAGTTTATCAAATTGGTGGGTAGACGTACGTGATACATGAATTAAAATTAAATGCATTGAATGGCATCTAGCTCGAGGTGAAGGTAGTGAAATTGCTTGGAGGCCACACGTGTCTAGGGTACTTTGGCCAGGGTACAATGTTGTAGGCATCACACGAACAATAGAACTATTCAACACTGAACTCTATGCTTATAATAATTATTGGAAAAGCTGTAAATGCCATAGATGGAAATAATATGAATAAAATTCTAGTTCCTGGTATTCTTGAAATGCAATGAAAAAACTGCTATAAAGGCATAAGACAAGGTTGAGTAACATATTGTCGTTCCTGTATCTAATTTCTTTTAACATCAATGCTTTACACACTTGATTGCAATAGTAACATGTCTACGAAAATGGGACAATAGAGATCGTAAATCAGTAGTTTTTTGTGTCAGTATATATGTATCCTGGTACACATAAGTTTATCTGGCATTCATGAAAATAGTTACCATGTATAGTGAAACAGTTAATTAGTGTTAATTAGTGTTACTATATGCGTTATCCATATAACATAATAAATTGGTACAAGGCTAGGGTGGCTGGTCCATAAATACATGGACGCATGTATACGCAGTTGCATACAGGAATACGTAGAAGCTTAAATGAATACATGGACACATGAATGTGTGTGTATGTGCATATGGACATAGAAGCATATATACATGTGAATATGCATATATGCAGTGAAAGCAACAAATGGATTTGTGTATACAAGAGTGTACTCTATACATTAGAATACATGATGAAAAGGTGACTATAAAGTACAGTGCATAGAAGCAAGGGTGAGACTTGGTTGCAATAACAGCAAAAAATGGAAAAAAGCCAAAGGAAAATAACCATTTATTGTCTCAAGTAACTTGTTAATGGGTCTAGAGTGTGTAACCATAATAACTTCTAACTGGGTACCATAAATTCTTGAAAGCGTAAGAACCATAAAGCAAATTTTGGAAAAGCTAGGAATGACATAATGCAAAAGTGAACATTTAAACTATATAGTTTGAATGGCATTATACATAGAGGGAATTTTAATTATTGAACATATATGTTAGATGTACATAGAGAACCATTGTCTTCATAGGTGTAAAAACAAAATTAGAGTTTCAGATGTCCATATTCTAGAATACTTTAACATAGTAACCTATAGAAGTGTCTAAATGTATAATAGCAATAAAGTTTTTTAAAACGAAAGATGTCTGTAACATGCGAGAACCAGTGAAATGTCTTCGAGCATGGAAAGGAAAAAAAGTAAAAGTATAAACAATGTAAATCTCTGCTCCTCTATTCCTAGTTTCCTGTAAAGCCAACAAAATCCTATGTATTAGAAACATAGTTTGTATGAATAGTGATTTGAGGTACTGGTTGAAAAGAAAAAAAGTCTACATATGAATGACTTTATTACCTTCTGGTGATGTTTCTTGTCTATTTGTTAATGCAAATGGCTTCAACAATGGCATTGTTTTGGTCAAGGCTAAAATGTCCTTCAGCACTGAAGTCCCGTAGGATGAATATCACTGCTGACTTGTCCTTAATGTAGTCTTCATAGCTGAGCCTTTGCAGTGTGGGCAATAGACGGTGCATGGTGGCTTGGTCAATTGAAGACTGAATTGTTTGATTGTCATAAGTTGTTATGGTGGTTTTAAGTTGTAAACAGAATGTATAATTGACTTGCTGGTTGCATTGTTTGCAGTGAGCAGTTTTTTCTTGGAGTGTGCCATAAGTAGTAAATTTGAATTTGCATTTTGGGCAACATGCATGAAATGGATTGGAAAATGCATTTGCTGCTTTTAGAGTACCAGAAACCTATAGAATATGGTTCAAAATTGTTAGAGAAGACAAAAATACAAGTTTGGATGAACTAGATTTTTAAAAAAAGAATGTTGTTACCTTGAAAGTTGAATGTAGTAGGTTGTTGAGTTTTTCCAAGCTTCTTTTGTCATTCAAGGTATAGATGAATGTTGATCTACATGTGTGAAATGTGTTCCTTTGATCTGTTTTTCTTACAACATTCTTGAAAAGCATTGCAGGTGTTTTATTTGTATGCAATTGGTCTTCGAGTGCAAAGTATTGTTGCTCATATGTTGACCGTAATAGCAACTGTAATTCAATGAGACAATTAGATTTTGTTCCAGAAAATGTTATAGAGATGATTGTAGAACATTTAAAGCTTGAAACTGAAAGAAGAGGTAAAAGTTCTGTAGACTAAAATACCTATGCCCTATCTATGTCAGTGTGGCCATCTTTGATGTCAATTGCAAATTGGGTACCCATTTTTCTGGCACCAACTACCAGTGCAGCTATTGTGCCAGCTAGGTACTCATTTACAGTTGTTAGCAATTGGCTGATAGTTGTACTTGGGATGAATTTTGTAGTCTTGACAGAGGCGGGGGATGTTTTCAGTGCTACTTATGGCTGTTAAAATCAAAATGCAATCACAGTCACCTCTGTCATAATCTGTCCTAGGTGCAACTTGGAAATATGATATTGAAATAGCTAATCCCGGGACTATTTTAGGCTCATGTTGATAGATGAGGTCTCCACTAACATTTAATGTGATTGTCATTTCTGCTTTGTGATCTGTCAGATCAGCATGTAGCATTTCCCATGTTTTGTTGGCCTTATCCAATGTTTCTTTGTAGACAACAAGGACATCACCCTAGAAGGTGTCTCCAACTCTTCTTGCATTTAGCTATTCGATTGAAACAATTCTAGGTTTCTTGACTCTTGTCCTACAAGGAACAAGGATAGGGTCATTAAAATGCTAATTTTATATTAGCAGCTTGGGCAGCTGGCAGTACACTGCAGAACGAAGTACTATACCGTTGTGCTGATTCTTCTTGTGTAATTTGCACCTGTTTGGCTTGTCTTTTTGATACATCTTTTGGTGTTCTGCAAAGAATTGGAACAATGTTATTTGAATATTTGTGATTTGGGCGAATGAGTATGAAGGAATAATACTATGGGCACTTTACCGTTGTACTGAGTCTTCTTGTGTGGTTTGTATTTGCTTTGCCTGCCTTTTAGTTTCATCCATAGATCTCCTGCAAATAATGGATATAGTATTGGAAAAGACATTGCAATGCATAAAGGTGATATAAAGCTATAAGTTCTATAAAGTTGAATTTGTCTATTGTGCAACATGCAATTTTAGGAAAATTGGATTGTGATCAGTCCAATATGCTTCTGATATATAGGTAGAGCATATATTTGTAGCTGTGTTGGACCAAACGTGGTCAATGACTGAATTGCCTATGCTATGTTGTCGGTTCAACATAAATTGTATGTTGTTCTGTTGCATATAATTGTGAAGCATTTTTTTGCCTCTGCTTTCTGAAGACATGTCAACATTAAAATCGCCTAAAATGTATAACATGTTTTCTGAATTTGTGGACCCAATAATTATTTGCAACATTGCAATTACTTCATCTATGGTAGTTGCAGGTCTTGCATAAATATTACAAACATTGAGTTCATTGTTAGATAACATTACTGTTAATGTGATAGCTTCAATATTTGAAGTTTCATGCTGTACTATTTTTGACAAGAGCAAATGTTTCCTGGTGAAAGTTGCTATGCCATGTATGTTATGTATAGAGAAGCTATCAAAATTCTACAGCAAGGTATTTAGCTCAAAGGGATGCATATGTGTTTCTTGGAGACATAAGATATCAGATTGCATTATGTCATAGTCATTGACGATGTCATCTGCATGTGCTTTTAAGCTACGAGTGTTCAATGTACATAGGAGCAAATGTGATTTGTTTTTTGAACATGTGTCTAGATTATCAAGTTGCCATTGTGCACATGTTTGAAGACGAGACATTTCTAGTTGTATTTTGTCTTTAATTTTGAAGTTTTTTGTAGTTAAAGGTTGTAACAGGAACAATGATTCTACTGATTTTGTTTGTGACAGAGCTGTATACGTTAGTCCATGCTGTCTAATGCCTGTGGGATCAAAAGCTAAGGACTCCATTGTTAATCCTTGGGTTCGATGTATGGTTCGCGCACATGCTACTTGTACTGGGAATTGTTTTCTAGTTGTAATTTTCTTGTTTATTGTTATTTTCTGGATTGGCCTAGCAATGCGTTGTATAGGCACCCAGTCTTTGTCAATGATAGTAGAATAGCAATGTGCTAGTTTTGTGCGCTGGTGATGTCCAATTGATGGGTCATTAAATTTAATCCAAACAATATCAATATTGTTTTGTGATGTATATGCTTTAAAAATTCCATCTGATTCATTGACGAGGCCATCTTGAACATTGTAATTGCCTACATAAAGCTCAACAAGAATGTTTGGTTTTAAGCATATTTGTGATGGAAGTGTCGTGTGACTATACACTCGTATTGCATTAAGGTCCTCGTTAACTTCATCTATCGCATCTAGCACAACCATTTGGGCAGGAATGATTGATAGCATTTTGTTGTTATGTGCTTGAACGTCTACTCTCTTGTAGAAAAGGTGTGGAAGCAATGGATCTAATGGTACAGGACGAAAGAAAATTTTGTTGATATAGTCTATGTCATGAGTTGTCTGAATGCCTACTCGTAGTCTATTAAGAATTGAAATAAATATTTCATCTTTTTGTCTCATGGTAGTCATCAATGAATAGCATTTTCTGTGGTCTTTCCAGAAACTATAAGGCATTAATTCAATTGGAGTAGGCCTATTATCAAAAACCACAGAGTCAAGGACAGGTTGTGCCTGGTAAAGGTCACCACAAAATATGGTATCAAGGTTCCCAAAGTATGTTGTAGGCATTTACATTATGTCTCGTAGTCTTCTATCAATATACCGTAGAAATGTTGAGCCAACTAATGATATCTCGTCTATAAGAAGTATGTGCAATTGATCATAGTGCTTTGACATAGTGTCAAAATGCCAGTGTTCGGGGAGCAAGAATTACGATATTAAAAGGTATGTGAAATCTTTGAGTGTAATGTAGATCCCCTATGTTATATATTTACTTTACATATATCTGGTCTCCTTATAGGTTTTATCTGAATTGACCCATCAGCGGAATTGCTATACATGCAGATGAGAGCTTGGTAGATGGCTTTTGTTGTAAAAGTCTTACCTGTTCCAGCTCCTCTAGTCAAAAACAAGTGCAATGGCTTTTGTGGATTTTTCATCTTTTTTATGAGAACATCCTTAACAATTGCTTGTTGTTCTTTATTTAACATTCATCTTAACTTGTAGTATTCATTGTTATCTATAATCTGTGGGTGCTTTGTAATTTGAAATCCATTGGAGTACGTGGTATTTGGGTTAGAATGACCTATGTTTGGAAGGTCTGTTTGAATGTCATATAGTTCTTTCTGGGAAAGCTTTGCTTGCATTGGCAGGTCAATAAGCTTTTCATCTTCAAGAGACTGAAGATCATTTATAGCTTTGTCAATGTCACCCCATGCGGAGTTTGGGCTGTGGACAAACTTTGCACTGTTTGTTTGAATGGTTTGTCCATGATACATGTATGCATGTTCCCAACAATCAAAGTTTTGTTTTAGTGTATGCTCATTAATGGTAAATGGAACATAGAGAACCAATTGCTCTCTACAATGATTCTCTAAATCAAAGTGTTTGTTGAAATTGATAAACCATATAACATTGGGTTTGGCCTTTGGTTCAATTTTAGCACCGTATTTGTTGTATCTTGAAACAAATTCTGCAAGAGATATGTCCACCATTGTTTCAGGGCATTTTAAATAGTAGTCTATAATAGATTTTGCAAGAACTTTTTGTGATTCATCTGGCTCATTGCTCAATTGTTTAACAGATTTGAGTATAAATGTATGATCATTGTCAGATCGCGTATCAATGAATATACATTTTCTTGAACTATAATTTAATGGCAATGACAAAACAATATGTGCAGCTTGCTGTGATGACATTTGCTACAAGTTAAGCATGGCATTACCAAGTTTACTCACCATTCGTATTGCATCAATATTGTCTTGCTTGTGGTTTGTACGTATTCTTTTGAATGCATATGTCATTGACTTGTCTACTTTTGCAATATATGAGCTACAGTACATAGCAGCAGCATATGCATTTAGGACAAATTGTGCATCTGTATTAGCCTTCCAAAGATCTGGAATTTTCCTTGAAAAACTATTGTTCCATATTTGTGATGGTTTTCTTTGTAAGAAAAGCGTAGCCTTGTTTAATGTTGAGCTCAAAGCTTCAATGTATTCATTGTCACTTAAGTTTAATTCTTTTAAGAACATTTGAAAAGTGAATGTTTCATCATAGTCAACTTTTTGGAGTTTTGAAAAGATATAAGTGGCATTTGCAATCATCGCTTCAGTCTTTTGGAGTATTGGTAAAAGTATAGTTGACTTTTGCATTGGTGGGAAAGGGAAATTGTACCTACAAAGTTGTTTTCTTTATCTCTTGTATTTCTTTGTATGATGGTGTTTGTGTAGCATTGCCAAAGGAGGTTCCAAATTTTCAGTGTTGCAGGTAATATACTTATCAACAAAAGCTATGACGTCCGTGTTGTTATTTTCTGTGTAGATTGGTGCATTTTTAACCCATATGAGGAAATGATCATGTTCATTTCCTCGATTTTGGAACTCAGTGACTAAGAAGTAATCAATGACATTTCCAAAGAAAGAGTCATCTGTAAGTATCAATTTTTTTATTGCATTGATTCTATGTTTATAGTAACGTGCACAAGTGATAGGATCTTTCTTGATTAGTTCAAATTTGTCAATGTGTGTTGGGTGATTAGATTCTTGACGGTTTTGTGCTAATTGGTGTAGATTGTGTAGCTCTTGTAATGTTTGAATTAGTGGATCCCAATTTTGCTCAACACTAGAGAAAGTGATGAAAAATGTTGGTGGTCCTAGTTGTCAAATCATAGCAAATACATTTTTCTTAAGTTGTTGTGAATAGTCTGGAGAGATTCTTATTCTTTTGAAATCAACGTATCCAATATCTGATTTAAGAATTTTTTCTAGGTTTGGTTTGTGTTTAACATCTTTTGCAAATAGCTTCCGCCCTTTTAACTGGCCCTTGCGGATTCTTATTGTCATTGTGGACAGTACTTGTTGTATTAGAACCTTTATAGCTTTGAAAAAAATGTTTGTTGTATGATATGCAAATTGTCTTTGTGACTGTAAGAGCTCCCAGCGTACTATTTTTTGATACGTAAAGTTTTTTACAATGTCATTATCACGTGACTTGCCAAAGAATAAAGTTGGGAAATTCATTTCTTCAGCATAAATGTCCTTAAATATTCCAATTGGATACTTGTGCTCTGCAAGTGCAATTTCAATAATCTTGTCCTCCATGTTATGGATACTTCTAGACTCAGTGAATCCATGTATCAATGTTTCTGATGGGTTTTCATTTTCCATTTCACTATCTGATTCTGTTTCACTTGTATTTTGTGGACTATTGGCTTCGTTTTCTTTAGTGCATTGGAGAACTTGTTGCCAATCTTGGTTTATGTGGACTTCGTGAATTTTGTATAATGGTGTCCTTGTTAATTGAGTCAAAGCTTGCATGATGACATTTGGGCGCACCATGCCTTTTTGAAATGCATTTTTGTATTTTAAGCGTCTTTTCAATGAAACAACAATTGTTTGTGTGTTGTTAATTGATTGTGGTAATGCTCTTTATACAATGTTCATGTCAACAGGGACATTTATAATAGAACCTGTCAGGCCTATTTGAGACCTTTTGAACCCTAGTTCCCAAATCTGTGCAAATGCAATTCTAAGTGAGACAAGTCGTTCTTCTAGAGGAGTTAAGTTTTGCACATAGCACAATGGTCTGTTATTTCTTATTTTCTGTGGCGTAGCATACTTTGGAATAGTGGATTGTTTCAATGCAAAGTAGCATACATTGCATATGAGATCTGTGAATGGTAAGGAATCTGATTGTACTAGTTCACAGTATAGTTGTTTTTGTTTTTCTTTGAAAACCCTGATGTCCTTGTTGAAACAGAGCACTTGTCAAATTGCACATGAGTGTTTTGGTGTATCTTGTATTGCTGTTTTATAAATTTCTATTGGTGTCAATGTTTTTTTTTTCTTTGGGCTGCTAGGTACACTTTTTTTTTGTTTTTCTTTTCTAATCAAGTTCTTCAGGTGATTAAGTCTTATTGTTGATTTATGTTTAAAATTGTTTGCTATGACAAATGGCATCAAATTTTCCTTGTTTTTAGGCAAAGCATGTGGCTTGGTCAAGTAAGTATTTTTGTATTGTGGACAATTTCTGATCAACTTTTTAAGTTGGAGTAAGCTTGTTGAGCATAGGCGAGTTAGATTTTGGGGTTTGATACTTAGAAGCGGCTCAAAATGTCCAGCCAAAGGGTTTGTATCATGGAACAGTATAGAGACTGATTTTGTATATCCAGAATCATTGAAATCTAAGTACTTTCTTGATGTTGTCAATGACCAAAGGCTTATTTGTATTTTTAACCATTTGGATATCCAGTGAATGCAAAACAAGTCACCCCACAATCCACGTTCACCATGGTCTATGCATAAGCTTGCAGACAATCGCATCCTGCGGAAGTATGTTTCTTGATCATGTACTTTGTGCAATGTATATAGAGTACTAGGATTTAGTTCATTGTTATATGATTTAATTGCTTCTTTGTCCTTTTTTTGAAAGCAAGCCAAGAAATAATCTATAGCTCCATTGCGTAATTGAGTTGAGGTGTACTGGTTGTTAAGTAGCACTTGAAGCGAATCAAACAAACAATCACCAACATTGTATGCAAATGTGCTTAATCTACAAAGGCCTTCAGCTCTAAGGACATTGTCAATATTTGATATTTGAGGATACTTTGGGCACAACTTTTTTATTTCATGTGAACTTATGGGCTGTTTTGAACTTATGTTTTGTGTTTCAATTTCTAACAATGGTTCAAAGTGTCCACTTAAAGAATTCATGTCATGAAATAGTATAGAGACTGATTCTGTGTAGTCAGAACTATTGAACTATAAGTACCTTCTTGTTGTTGTTCTTGACCAAAGGGAGATTTGTATATTCAACCATTTGGATATCCAGTGAATGCAAAATAGGTCACCCCACAATCCACTTTCTGTGCAATCTGCTTGTGGCTGTGCAGATAACCGCATTCTGTGGAAGTATGTTTGTGGATCATGTACTTTGTGCAATGTATATAGAGTATCAGGGTCTAGTTCATAGTTGTATGATTTTATTGCTTCTTTGTCCTTGTTTTTAAGGCAATTCAAGAAGTAATCTATAGCTCCATTTCATAATTGAATTGATGTGTAACGATTGTTAAGCAATAGTTGTAATGAGTCAAACAAACAATCACCAACATTGTATGCAAAAGTACTCAATCTACAAAGTCCCTCGCTCTTAAGCACATAGTCAATGTTTGATATTTGGGGGCGCTTAGTTAATTCATAGGTGTCAACGTCTATCATTTTCTTTTTTTTTCGTGTAACCTAATGTGTTTGGGTATAGCAAATGCTGAGTATGAATAGCATTTAACACTAGTATCTAGATTACAAAATCTATAATTGTTAACATTGTCGCTTATGTGCTTTCACTCAATAGCATTCGATAGTATGAATCATGTTGTCGAGGATCTTGGAAGTTAATAATCTCTATATATGTTGGAAAATGGATCTTGAGTAGTAGCAGAAGCTTACGTAACATACCACACAGCAAAAAATTTAATAGAAGCACAAGGGGAAAATAGTATTAATTCTTCAACCTGACCTTGTTATCCATTGTCCCCCAGTAGGATTGTATGTACTTATTCCTGTTACATTGCCAAAGTGGATAAATGAGTACAATGCATGATGTATACTTTTAGTGCCACAAACACAAAACAATATTTTCAGGTAGCTTTGTCTACATGCAACAATTGGTTGACAAGAATCTTTTTTGCTCATATTGTCAATCTCAGTCTATGGTATTTAAATGTTTTGTGTTATTGGATTCCTTTGTTGCTATGTACTTCTAAGCGACTGATTTTTTTTTCAAAGAACAAATGATTTTAAGAGCTATTCAGATATGCATGAATTAAGTGGCATGTAGAGAATAGTTTGACATATCTTTTCTGTTTATAGAAAGTCAAGGAAATGCAAAAGCATTGTTTGATCAAAGAAGATCTATGGCTTTTCTTATTTGTGGGAATAGCTTTTAAGATCAGTTGTGTATAGACAATTTGAGGGAAATGCAAAGACATAAGTCCATTGAGCAAAATGAAAACGCCAAATTGATTAAATAATTTTAAAAGGGTGAAACTAAGAGATTGCAACCATGATACACATATACAAAACAAATACATTAAATGCTTATGTAGATTCGATAGAAAAACTCTGGAATGGCTTGGTGGACATGTATAGCCAGGCTGCTTTGTCCATTAGCTATAGACTTAAGTCAGCTGTTAAGCATCACTATTACTTTGTGCATATTGTTTTTCTATTCTAGAAGTCTCTATTCTGGGAGAGTTTATAGTGATTAAGCAGACTTTGTTATAGTTACAGTATCCAGAACCAGAAACGAGTTACTTGAGGCAATAAATAGCTTCTTTCCTCAGTTTCCTTTTACTTTAGAGGTTTAAAGCACATAGTGAAATTGGCAATGTGAGCAAAAAAAAACTATGCTTAAAGTCATTTTGCATGTAAGCAAGACCATGGAAAAATATTGCATCATGTCTATGAGGGACGTAGTACATCATTCATTGTACTCATCTGCCATGTCAGCTTTTGAAATTAACTTTGTAGGCTTTTATTTGTAAAACAGGAAGATTAAACATATGTTAACTTGCAAACTGCATAGCAACTTGCCACAGCTATAAACAATCCTATGAAAAAAATTGCCTTAAATGCATATAGGTAAAAACCAGTTGACATAGAACAAAGACCTATGGCTCTAAACGCTATTTGAAACTGTAAACAGGGTTTAAAAATTATATGCTAGCAGTTCATTCTATTCTATGGATATTGTATAGAGGAAGTATAACATACTAACACATAAGCAAAACCTGTTCTATTGCTTGAAGACAAATTACTATTGCAATTGTGGATAATGCATTTTCCTGTTTGTATATATGGAAACAACCCTCTAAATCATTTATGTTCAAAGAAATGAGGAATACAAGATGACAAAATGAATACATGGAAAAGAACTTTATGCAGTTATTATATTGAAGAATTTCAATTGCATTTCAAGAAAAGCAAAAAGACAAATTGGAAAACTGACCTTGTAATCTGCTATCGAATGATCAAGTATACTTGTACAAATGTACAAATTGTGATAGGGACAAGCAATTTTTCCTAGTGTAGTTTTTGCGTGATTGTTTAAATACAGTTGAGAGCATTGAACCCTGTCACAAGGACAAATTAGACAAATGAGTACAGTGAGTGACATATACTATGCTATTCATAAAAAGAAAACAAAATTCTTATGTGGATTCATTCGAACGAGAAACAATCCAAATTAGAACTTTTGTTTCTTAAAATACAAATTGCATTTTTCTATTAATTTTTAAATACTTGTTGCTATTTGTGTACCCTATAATATAGAACATTTTATTGGATATGTATGCACCAGGATAATTTTGTTATTGCAATGGTGACATAAGCTCTTTAAGGGCAATCAATGGAATAGATCCCATATTTGTTTAAGCACCTAAAAAAGTGTAAATAGGCCACAACAACTAATCAATACTAAGGCAAAAAACAACACTGACTTGTGCTAACACTGTTAAGCTATGGTAAAAACAATTTCTAGCTATTGTTTAATTCCAAACTAGCTATCACTTAATAGTGAAAGCAACGTAAATATTGATTTTCTAACTAAACGGGGTCATTTCATTTCCATATGCATAAGTTTATTTTGTACCATTATGTAGCATTTACTATTACTTGTGCAATGAAGCCACATGCAAGTAGAATTTATAACTCATGGCATTTAGATACACCCAAGGAGAAATACAAACCAAGGTTGTTAGCATCCTGATAAGAAAGATGATGAGATACATCCAATTAATGTATGCCACAACATCTTATTCAATGAACATGATTTGGATAGAAATGTTACAAATCAGAATCCTTATTGGTGTCTGAGTAATCCTCTTTTTCAAGACTTTTCAAGGAAATTGCATGCCAATACTATCAGTGAATAAGTGGAATTAGATCTTTTAATTGACTTTGTTTGATTGGTCAAATGTGCACAAGGATAGTTATAATTATTTCTTTGTTTTAACTGTTATGTATATAAATACTATTCAACAGTTATGTAATTAATTAGATATGAAATGACAAAAGGAAAAAGAAAATTAATTAATTAAGATAATTTGATTCATTAATTAATAAAGTGAATTATCGTGTAAAAGTAAAAAAATTAGAAGTTGCAAAAAAATCCTCTTTGCTCTATGCTTTAATGACAACGAGAGGCATGAAAGAAATTGTGGAGTTTAAGCTTATATCTGTAAATTGCTTTTAACACATTGTCCTCAAATTGTTTGTAAGGTCCTATTATGGGACATGCTAACAGAACAGTGCCTCTAAAACTTTTAGTATGGAACAGTTTTGCAGTAATTGAAGATATGCAGTCTTTAGAGAGCTCATAAGCACCAAGTTATTGTTAAGATGTCACATTCTACATTGGACAAAAGACAATTGCTTACCCAAGGAACTAGTCCCTGAAGAATAGCATAGGCTGAGCACTATGAAACCCAATGCACATATGGACATTAAAATAAAAGAAAACCGATGAAAGAAACTATTTATTGCCTGGAGTAGCTTGTCTGCAAGTGTCCTTTTTTGGAATCATGACAACCTTTGCCCTGTCACTGTATATAGTTTTGTAGAAAAGACATATCGACACACACACATATATGTATACATATGTATATATATGTACAGATACATCCATGTAAAGACAGATTAATGCATCTATGGACAAACATATTTGCATCCATATGATTACATGCATAGACACATAAATGCATCTATACATACATACATATATGCATAAACACATGTATGCATAGATATATCTAGAGCCAAATGCATACATGCATATATGCATCTACAAAGGTCTACATAGATATGCACATAGGTAAATGCATATCCACATAGAAACATGCACACATACATACATGCACTAACACATTAAGCGGGAAGTGATTGTGATAGTGAACTAAAGTACTATGAAAAACAGCCCCACAATGCACTTGAATAGAAAGGAACTGTGGAGAGTGACAAATTATCATGTCAAGTAATTTGTTTCTAGGTGTGGGGCTTGCAACCGTAACATCTCTTGCTTAGTGGCTATAAACTCTTCCTCAGAACAAGAGCTTACAAAACACAAAAAAACAACACACGCAAAGTAATGGAAATGCATACCAAGTAACTCAACTCTATATTAAATGACCAAAGTACTTTGGCCATGCGTGGCCTCCAAGTGACCCCACCACCTTTACCTCGAGCCAAATGCCATTCAATGCATTTTTATTTTTTTCATGCATCACGTACGTCTACCCGCCAGTTTGACAAACTATGCCTTTGCTTAATTTTTATTAATCAATTTATGCATTTGTTGTTTCCTGATATTTTAATGCATTTAATCTGCATTCATGGATTACGCACCTCTAGCCACCACCTTTTAAACTATGCCTTTGCTTAAATTTATTTAATCAATTTATGCATTCACATTTTCCCGAATGTTTAAAATGAAAATGATTTATAAAGCTACTCAGACAAATAGAAAAATAGATAAATGCTAATTTTCCAATATATAAAATAGCTCTCCAAATTCAAACTATACAAAAAAAAAAGCAATATGTTAAATGGCGAAATGTGATTGGTTCATGCTGTCGGTTAAATGCATTTTAGGCGAATGCATAAGTATTTTTGCCTACTAGCAGGAACTAACAAAAGCATTTCAACCAAATGCATAAGTATTCTTGCCTTGACACTAGGAGCCAATAAAATTGTCACTATAGAAAAACAGTTTATCCAAGTGAGTGCTATTAAGGTTGTTATCCTCAATTTCAAACTCCTTTGATGTTAATGCATTTTCTTTGGTAGTAGAATATGGAGTTTCCTTTTTAAATGGGAGTCTGGAAGAAAATGACATATACTAAAAAAATTAAGCAAAGGCATAGGCTAGAAAACTGACAGCTTTTATCAATAGAAAGGGGATGTTTACAGTGACAGAGCAGAAGCTCTTGTTCTTGTTGAATGAACACCAAGAGGCAAGTTACTCAAGGCAACAAATCAATATTTTTTTCCTATTTTTCTTCATTATATCCCAAAAAAGAAAGTTGGGTTTCACAATGCATGAAAACACATTTGTGCAAACAACTGTCAAAATTATAATTGGAATGGATGACAATGATGGTGTAATGGACACTAATAGTGCAAACATGGTCCTCTATAGGCTTTTGCAATGCATTTTAACTACATTGTTGTTTTGCATCGAGCTTCAAGAACCACTGCAATTATGGTTTCAAAACAGATTTAAATCAATGGATGTAAGTCAAGAAAGGTTTCTAGTTACACTTAGTACTTGAACCATGAAGCATCATTGCTTCAAGCTATAGCAAAAGTGCAGATAGGGACACTCAAGCAAATTCAACAATGACATCATCAAACAAGGATTTGTTTGCTATCAGTATGACTAACTATTGGACTCAATTGACTCATTAGTCAAACAACTTTATTCATTACTGACCTAACTTGTCTCAAAGCTATCTTGTTAAACTGATTAGTTAATTTCATTAATGAGTAAAAGATAGAATTGGCTTAATTTGCACAAGCTAACTATAAAATTGACTTGTTCGTTAATTGACTTTGATTAATGGTCCAGGGACAGATGAGACAAATTAAATTGTCATGAGCAAAATGTAAGATGGACTTATTGGCTCTTATGCCACATATACTATGACATTTCAGCTTTCATGAAATAATACCAAAAGCAATAGAATAAGCAGATGGCTTTAACATACACGAAGAGATACAATTAATATGGACAGCTATAGGTTGTTGAATATTTGTAGCATAAGGAACAGAAAGGAAGATGTTGCCAAAGATTTTGCAATTTCGGTTTACAGTTGCATTTGCTTCCTTGTCTATAAAGCCTTTTCAAGAAGTTCCTTTTTTTTTCGCATATGAATGGCCATGATTGGTTTAACTGATTTGGTGTACAGAGATGTTTTATAATTAACCATAATTAAGTTTTCATCTAAGCTTCTACGTATCCCTGTATGCAACTGCGTATACATGCGTCCATATTTTTTTTGGGTGTGCCACTATAGCTGTGCACCAATTTACTTTGTTATATGGCAATCGCATATAGTAACACTAATAAGCTCCTTCATTGTACATAGCAACTATTTTTGTAAATGCCAGGTTGAGCTTATATGTATCAGGATACATATATACGCACGCTAAAAAGTACTGAATTATGGTCTCTATTTTCCCATTTTCGTAGACACGTTACTATTGCAATCAAATGTGTAAAGCATTTGTGTCCAAAGAAATTAGATAAAGGAATGGAAATATGTTACACAACCCTGTCTTATGCCTTCATAGTAGTTTTTTCATTGCATTTCAAGCAAACTAGAAACTAGAATTTTATCAATATAATTTCATCCATGGCATTTACAGCTTTTCCAATAACTGGCTATGACCAACCGTGGAGCACAATTAATTCATCAGCAAACTAGATTGATTGCTCACTGAATTAACTTGTTCAAAAGCTATCATGTTAAGCAAACTAGCTAATACACCACATTCAGTATGAAAATTAAGCCAATTCTATCATTAATCATAGTGATAGCAAACAAGTGCTTTTTAGATGGTCTCATTGTTGAGTCAAGTGCAAGATTGACTTGTTTGTTAATTGACTTTGATTAATGGTTTGGAGACAGATGAGACAAATTAAATTGTCATCAGCACAATGTAAGATGGACTTATTAGCTGCTACGCCACATATACTATGACACTTGAGCTTTCATGAAATCACCTCACACCATCTCCATCAAATCATGGAAGGGTTATTCAGTAGCTTCACGTATGGTCCCCCTGCCATTCGAATGAGGGCAGAAAAGTAAAGGAATAAAATGTAAAGAGTGAATTTGATTAGGATGTTGAAAGACTTGTTAAATGAGAAATGGAAACTAAAACATTGAATTTGAGTTTCCATTATCTATTTTTGTTTACTTCTTGACTACTATTTTGTTAAACTGTAGATTGTAAAACACATGGAGTTGTAAAAACAACAACTCACTGACAGTTGTAACACACAACGTGTTGTAAAGTATTTTGTATTACTCTTGATTAGTTTTTATTGGAATTATTTTGTATTGCTATAATTACTTTATTACTTTCTATTACTGTATTTCAGTATGGACATTTCAAGGTGAAGAACATGAGACATATGCAATGCAATATCACAAGTTTAATTACCAAGGTATGAATGAGCAAGAACTTTTTAGTAGATAAAGGTCATGAACATTGAACTAATAGTATCACAGTCACCACAATATTTAAGGAAACCTATGCTCAACACTCTCTTTTCCATTATCAATTGTATTCCCAATGTCATCCATGAAGAATATCCTCAAAGATATAGAATACATGGATGCACAGGCTAAAGAAGTTCTTCATGGATCAAAGATATGCAGTTCATTGATGAAAGAAATGGAAATCATGGATCAAAGCAATGGCTAATAGCAGGTTCTAGAGGTTGACAAAGTTCTTCATGGATGAAATTGGGAATAAAATTGATAATGGAAAAGGGAGTCTACACTATAGGTTTACTTAAATGTTGTGGTGACTATCCTACTATTGGTTCAATGTTCATGACCTTCATCTACTCAAAGGTTCTTGCTTGTTTTTCATGCAATATAGATTTTAGTGACTAGAGATGAATTGTGATTACTTTGAGCGTTTCATTTTTTGTTATTTTGTAGATCTGTGTAGTCATAGGAGATGTTGTTGCTGCAGATTCAAGACCTAGGAACAAGCTACTTGACACATGTACCCATACACTATGACATTTGAGATTCACATAAGTCTCATGCACGCAAATCTGCTATCATGGTAAAGGCATGCAAACACTGATGTTCCAATTCCATGGGGTAATTCTATTTCCGTTTGTCCAAGTTCATTTCATTCCATTATCAAGAACCAATAATTAAATGTTTAAACCAGGTACATGCAAACAACAATGGAAGAAAGGTTTCATAGTGCTTTAAGACATTGTTATACTGTCATTATAAATTCATATTTTAAGCTACTTTTAGTATTATTTATTCGAGCTTCTTGTTGAAATGCAAAGGTTTCATCTGCGTTTGAGCTTTTCCATTGGCATCAAAGCATAAAGGGTAGAGGGGTTCTGTTAAAATTTGTGGTTGTTGTCCTCATAGGCATAAACCCGTATTTTAAACTACTTTTTTACTTCATGCATACAAGTCGATAGTGTGTTTCTTTTAGCTATTCCATAGTCATTAAAGCATAAAGGAGAGAGGGGTTCTGTTAGAATTCATGGTTTGCTATCATAGTGGGCATAAATCGTGTATTAAACTAATTTTAGTATTATCTATTTGAATTTCTTGTTGAGTAGGGTTTCTAAATACATTGTTTTATGCTAGAGTATCATGTAGCCAAGAAATACTCTTGTTCATTTACTTCTAATGCATGTGAAACCCTATAGAATTTATATTTTCTATTATTTACAAAGTGGTCCCATAAAGGGACTTTGGAATAAAGTATAATCAACATATGTCACGATAATAGGGATTTTCAACCTTCTCGATCCCAACCAGTGTGTTACTTTGAGCTTTCATTGTCATGTGAAAGCATAAAGGATAAAGGGTCACGATGCAAAGTAGGTGGTTGTTGTCCTCATAGGCATAAACACAAACAATGAGCATAAGGAATACGGTAAAACCTTTTTGCTACTGGAAAGCATAAAAATTCTGTTAGATGTAGTCGTTACTATTTTTTGTATCTTGGGGTTGTAAAAAACTATGTCAAGAAATGTTGTAGAATCCAAATTACAATGTTGCCATAGAGCAGTTAAGTAATATTGCTTTTCACTTTTTAGTCTGTCCGATACAAGAAATCCAAGTAGGATTTCATAGTGCTATAAGGCAATTGTATACTTTGATTATAAATTTGTATTTTAAACTACTTTTAGTATTGTTTATTCAATTTTTTTTGTTCAAATGCGAAGGTTTCATCTGCGTTTGATAGGAATTATTGTTTATAAGATGCTGTGACATACATTAATTAGATGTATCTCATCATCTTCCTTATCAGGATGCTAACAACCTTGATTTGTATTTGTCCTTGAATGTATCTGGATGCTATGAACTATGAATTCTACTTGCATATTGCTTGGTTGTACAAGTAATACTAAGCGTTACACAATGGTAGAAACCACAACTCATAGTATTCATATACACCCATGCACAAATACATGGTATTCAACACATTAACACAGACATGGTTTTCTAGGGCTAGTTTGTTAGTTGCCTTTGATTAATAGTTCAAATGCACACAAAGCTAATTGCAATCATTTCTTTCTTTGTATTTCTAGGTACTTAAAGGCTAACTAGCAATTGCCTAATTATTTAGATATGGGACAATACAAGGATGAATAAGGAAATATGAACTTGCCTAAATGATCATGAATGATAGAGCTATTTGGTAAAATGCTACATATACTGTGACATTTAAGCTTCAAAAACTGCCAATGAACAGCAAAAGCTTCAAAACTCTCAATTAACATGTAAAGGGCTGAGAAAAATCGATCTGCTAACTGAATGGGGTCATTTTACTTCAATTATTTAGCACTTATTCTTAATTGTTTAATCACAATATGACGGGATGGCTAGTTGGCGCCATCCACAAAAAAGCATTTAAAGCAAATGCAACAGTAATCTATTATATACACACATACATACATGGCAACATAGATACATGCATTCATATATACATAATTACATGCACACATATATACATGCAAACCTGTATGCATGGATGCATACAAAGACTATGTTTCATGGGATTAAGAGTTAACTTACTTTCTATATGCTTCCATACATTTTTGCATGTGTTACTATGATAATAACCACAATATCGGCCGATTATTCACTCTATCCTTGATAGCAGCTCATTAGTTCCAAAGCTCTCTCTATAGGATAGATGTGCATTGCCTCCAAGACTCAGATGAATCCTTCATATTTCAAGCAAAGATTTGAATCAATAACACTTAAAATGATCTAAACTATGACTTTACAATCAAAGTATCCAAATGCATTGCAACAATGTGAAACCCAAGTTCCATTTAAGATGTACAATGAAAGTAAATAGAAGGGAAAATGCATTTTCTTTAAAGTTTGTACAAAAATTTCAACAGGTTGTCTAGCCATTGTCGAAAATATGGTTTTCTATCAGCATAGTCCTTCAACCTTCTTTAGGTCTAATTGCTACTTTGTTAATTGACTTTGATTGAAAGATCAAAATGTGAAATGTGGCCAAGGATAATTATAGACAACTGTACATTGCCTCCAAGATTCAGATGAATTCTTGGTATTTCAAGGAAAGGTTTGAATCGATAACACTTAGAATGATCTAAACTATGATTTTAGAATCAAAGTATCCAAACGCATTGCAACAATGCAAAACCCAATTTCTATTTAAGATGCACAATGAAAGGCCAAAATGTGAAATGTGGCCAAGGATAATCATACTTATTTATCTCTTTTAATTGTTAAATATTCAAAGACTAATTAGCAATACAAACAGCCTCGCCTCTAGTCAGATGCCATTAAATGCATTGATTTTGAATTAATGAATTATGCATCTTTAGCCAGCAGTTTTAATCAAAGCATGCATATGGATTCAGAATCAAACTCTCAAAATTTGAAAAGGTTAATTTTTTGAAACGAAGATCTACTTTTGAACCTCAAATGCTTAATTTTTATGAACCATATGCATATGCCACTCACAATACCCATTTGCAAAGATTGTCCTTGTAACAAAAAGCAACAATATGATTACAAGTACAATCAATATAGTGAGAATCTTGAATTAACCTTTTTCTCTGTTTACTATATGCAATTGTAAACAAAAGAGAAGGTTCATTCTAGAAACTCACCTTGTACTAGTCGCTTGAAGAATTTGCCACAGCCAGACCGCTAGATGACCTCTTTTCTTCCAATGAAAAGCATTGCACCATGTAAAAATCTTTCATTAGAAAATAAAAACCGTGTATTTGTTTTTTCTAAAAGAATAGCAATTTATAGTACTCCTACTGCGATGGATACTAATAGCAAAAACCATTTTAAACACTATCAAGCATTTTTCCAAGTTCAAGAGACAAAAGTATTAATGCAAACAAGATTAACTACACGAGCTAATTGTGACAGGTTATTGGACCACAAATCTTCTAGCAATGAATTTGACTGCTCTTTTCCATGAAGCCTAAAACTGTTCTATCAAGCAAATATTACTTAACTGCTCTATGGGAACATTGTAATTTGGATTCTACAACATTTTTGGCATAGTTTTTTATAACCCCAAGATACACAAATAGTAAAAACAACATCTGACAATTTTTTTATGCTTGCCGGGAAGGAAAAGGTTTCTACTACATTCTCTATGCTCCCATTGTTTGCATTCATGACTACAAGGACAACAACCACGACCTTTAACAGAATCCCTCTATCCTTTATGCTTTCATGACAACGGAAAAGCTCAAAGCAACACACTCTTGACTCATTGTTGAAAAGCTCTCATTATCGCACACGTTGACATAATTTTGGTTCCAAAGCCCTCTTTATGGGACCGCTGCGATGTCAAAAACCCTGCGCGGCTCACAAAAAGCGGTGACCTACTTGCATTTCTTGTATCCAACAGAATAAAAAGCGAAAAGCAATATTACTTAACTGCTCTATGGGAACATTGTAATTTGGACTCCTCAACATTTTTGACATAATTTTTTATAACCCCAACATACAAAAACAGTAACAACGACATCCGACAGAAATCTATGCTTGCCGACAGGTAAAAGGTTTCTACTGTATTCTTTATGCTCCCATTGTTTGCATTTATTCCCACGAGGACAACAACCACAACTTTTAACAGAATCCCTCTATCCTTTATGCTTTCATGGCAACGGCAAAGCTCAAAGCAACACACTATGACTCATTGTTCAAAAGCTCTCATTATCGCACACGTTGACATAATTTTGGTTCCAAAGCCCTCTTTATGGGACCACCTTGCAGCAATAAAAGAGATACAAACTCTACAGGGCTCACATGCATGAAGCAAAATGACCAAGAGGATTTCTACATAATACCTATCAAACGCACATGAAACCTTCGCATTTCAACAAAAAAGTTCAAATAGATAACACTAAAAATAGTTTAATATACGGAAAAGCTCAAAGCAACTCACTGTCGACTCACATGCATGAAGTAAAATGAACAAGAGGATTTTTTACATAATTCCTATCAAACACACATGAAACCTTCGCATTTCAACAAGAAATTCGAATGAACAATACTAACAGTAGTTTAAAATACAAATTTATAATCAAAGTATACGAATGCCTTCAAGCACTATGAAACCCTGCTTGCACTTCTTGTATCAAATAGACTAAAAAATGAAAACTTACCTCTTCTGACCTCAAGCAATTTTTCTCTCACTGTCCATCGTTTTAATGTATCGAAACTCTGAAAATTACCAAATTATCGCTTCAAATAACTCGTTTCTGGGTCTGGATTCTACAACTATAACATATCCTGCTCGGTCGCTAAAACTCTCCCTCAGAACACCGCTTACAGAAGACAAAAACAACACACGCAAAGTAATGGAAATGCATACCAAGTAACTCAACTCTATATTAAATGACCAAAGTACCCTGGCCACGCGTGGCCTCCAAGCGACTCCACCGCCTTCACCTCGAGCCAAATGCCATTCAATGAATTTAATTTTTTTTCATGCATCACGTACGTCTACCCGCCAGTTTGATAAACTAT
>VDFB02168175.1:0-11421 GCA_007258455.2 Sequoia sempervirens
TGAATTAATATTTTTAAGATCTTATAGTGATTATACATACATTGAAATAGATTGGTAGTTTCATATACTTGTCATTTTTATGTACAGGTAGTTATGAGCTACACATCCTTGTTGACAAGTGTCACAACTCCTAAAGGATAGGTGTTGGAACACCTCAAGGAGTAGGTGTTGAAACACCTCAAGGAGGAGGTGTCGAAACACCTAAAGGAGATAAGAAAAAGAGATGCCTAAAGAGGTATGTGTTTATTTTATTTTGTGTTTGGTAAATATGTTTCTATTACCGACAATTGTATGCTAACTTGTATCAATTTTATGTTTTTGTTCACGTATATAGATTGACATTGCAAAATTTGTTTTGATTGGTTCTTTGAGAGGGGCATATTCTTGGACTCCTGATGTAATCAAGATTTTAATTTTACAGTTCAATTATAATTCAATGTATATTGATTTTGATGTTAATTATTCAATTTTAAATTATATAATATAACTAATCTCAATTGTGGTTTGAATTTTTCTTGTGCAAGTACCTTCAAAGCCAACGAGTGCTTCAAAGAGGCTCTGTTTTGATGATCCACCAGTAGTTTAGGATGAGATAGACATTTTGGCATGTATATTTTGAATAGATATCGAGATGGCATATGCCACATTTTGTAAAACTTTGTTTGAGTTGGTGTTGATGCCATTTTTGTATATGGACATACACTTGATTATTGGATAATTTGATATATAGAAGTTGAGAATCAAAATAATCTATTCCTCATGTGCATGTTTAAACTATTCAAAAATTTAATCTTGAGCAATGGTTAAATATCAATGTACAATAGAAAAATCATTTGCGGGTGATGTGAGAGGAAACTAGGGTGCCGGTTGGGGAGTGCAAGCTGGCAGAACTGTGGCAAGGCCACATCACCTCCTCTATAGTTAGCGATAAACTAAAGCAATAGAAGGACATCGACAGTAGGCTTCAAGCGGAGTTGGAAGTTAGCCTAAATTGGGGAGTTTCTGGAGGTGATCGCTGCTTAACGATTCATGATGGCCATGTCAAATAGGGAGACACGTAAAGTATGGATTTCATGCTAGATCATGCAAATCGGCCGGGTGGCAGAAGATGTTTATTACGAGGTGATGTTCGAGTTAAGGAGTGTGGCTGCAGGATGAAATCTTCATGCAAGGACGGATCACCTTGCATCACCATTATCCTAGGCTCATGTGGGATGGTTCGGCCTTGTTGATTGTGGGCCTTTTAAATGTTGATGGATGATGGCATTATTTCAGTATGGTTCTCGAATTTTGTTTTGTTGGTTGTCTTTGTGTAGGAAGCTTTCAGCTTGAGTGCAGCTAATGGCAAGGGTGAGCAAATCAAAATTCATCATTTCCATCTCCACGGATGGACTGGAAAGTTTTGGCGCCGACACTCTTGTTTCGTTTGTGGTGACAGAGCGACAAATAGCTTTTATGGAGATCACTGACCAAAGATTGAAAAGAATTATGCTTGTGGATGATCCTCTACTCATGGTAGCGGTCAAAATGATTTTAGGAAAGGGCCACCTGGAAAGGAAAAAATTTGTGAGAGACAATGTATACATATCCTCATGATTCTTGGCTGCCATTCTGGATGTGGAAGTGCCTAAGGCAGAGGAAAAGGAATTGATGGTGAATCTTTTCTGCGGCGACCTGTTAGGAGGTTTGGAGATGACACTGAAAGCGACCTTCGTGGGCAAAGGAATTTTGCGCCCCTCTGACTTGGAACTCCTGTGGAAGATGGACGAAGCAGTAAAGGTATACCCTTTTCTTTTAGATTTAAAGGGGATGGAGCTCATGAAACACAATATGATCTCGGCAATGGCGGCTGAATATCTGAAATGAAAAAATGGGGTTGGTGGCAGAGGAGGGCTTGGAATGGGTGGAAGATTTTACTACTTTTGCAGAATTAAATGGATTTCTGTGAGGCTCGACCTCTGTGCATGGACTTTTTTTGTTTTAAAAATTATAGTTGGATGTTGGGTTTTGTAATTCACAGTGTGACTGCAATTTTTTGATGGGTGTAGTATGTTCACTGGGTTGGTAGGGTTTTGCTTCTATGGAAGTTCAGAGGTTATCCTACGTAGCAGACGATATGTATTTTTCCTTAAAACTTTAATATAAAATATACCCCTTGCATATCAAAAAAAAATATATCAATGTACAATAGCATAAAAAATAATGGTTATATTATATAGTTCGCAATAAAAAATAATGAATAATGGTTAAATTATATCATATATTGCTTAGTTATATTATGGTTATATTATATAGTTTAAACAACTTTGACGACAAGAACAATGGTAAAGTTTAACATTTTAACTTTAAAGTTTAAATACACAAACGTCATTGTCTCACACTACATATTTCATATTGGATTACTACGAGAGACACTAGATCTTAGGACAATTAGGAAAGTAGACTAATGATAATTATCATATTCTGGTGTAGGAGCACCCACAGGCCTATCATGCCTCCAAGAATCAAAGTTTTATTTTTGTCTTGTTTGATGTTATTTCATGTTAATAAGGTCATTTTATACCATTAATGATCATTTGGAGTCATTTTGGAAGTTTTTGGGTCATTTGGGTAAAAAATGTAAAAAAATGCCAAATGTTGTCAATGTTGTCAATGACAACTTTTCAATTGCCAAATACCAGGTTGGTAAGGAAAAAGCAAAGACCTTTGAATCCAAAGCTTGAACACCTCATGAAAAAGGAACTAAGAAAGTTGATTGAGGGTGGTATCATCTTCCCCATCAAGAATACATCTTGGATTTAAAATCTCATCCTTGTTAGAAAAAAGAATGGAGAAATCATATTGTAAGTAAATTTTAGGGACTTGAATAGAGCCTCATTGAAGGACCATTACCCACTGCCATCTATGGAGAAAATCTTACAAGTTGTTGCAAGTTTTGAAAGATTCTATTTGATAGATGGATTTTCAAGTTACAACCAAGTCTTAGTGAAGGAAGAATACCAATTCAAAACATTATTCACTACAAAGTGGGGAGCCATGGCTTACAAGAAAATGCCTTTTGGATTGCCTAATGTTGGGGAAACCTTCCAAAGAGCCATAGATATGGATTTACAAAGCCTCATGAACAAGATTGTCCTTGTATACTTGGATGATATCATTGTTTTCTCAAAGGATGTTCACTTAAGGAAAATTTTTGATAGGTGTAGGGAGTATGTTGTATCCCTTAACCCTAAGAAATGCATCTTTGTTGTTCATAAGGGTAGGTTGTTTGGATACGTGGTGTCAAAATATGGTGTTATAATTGATCTTGAAAGAGTGAATGTTACTTTAGCCTTACCTTTTCCAGCTCATAAAAATGTTTGCAAAGCTTCATAGGAAGGATCAATTTTGTTAGGTGTATACCTGATGTTTCTAATATTTTGAAGCCCCTACAATCAATGTTGAAGAAAGATATACCATTCAGCTAGTCAAGTGAAAGGAAATCTAGTTTTTAAAGCATCAGAGAGGCTTTAACAACAACACCAACACTTGTAAGCCCATATTTTTTCAACGATTTCATATTGTATTCTTACGAAAATATAGATACCATTTTAGGTATGCTAGTGCGAAAAAATTGAAGATTTTGAGCAACCAATAGCTTTTTCAGACAAGGCTTGGAAGGATATGAGAAAAGGGATAGTTTTATTGAAAATCATGTTTTGGATATTATTAGAAGTCTAAACAAGTTTAGACATTTGATCTCAAATATAAAGGTGTATTTAATGGTCACCCATCCAAGTGCGAAGGAGTTCTTGTTGTCTAAAGAAAAATAAAAAGAGAGTTGGTTGGATCATGAAAGTAATGGAGTATGACAAATAAATCAAGGTAACCAAGTTGGTAAGATGAAAAGGCTTGTGTGAACAGCTAGCTAGTGATGTAGAATACAACAAGGAGGAAGATAAATAAGTTGTCTTAACCAAGTAAAATAACTCTCACGCAACTACAAGTGATGCACCTTCAAGATGGGTGCAAGATATGGTCCACTTTCTCCAAATGGGTGAGTGTCTATGAAGTATGGATAGGGCTAAAGAAGTTATTAAAGGTTGTGATCCATTCATTATGTGCTTATAAATGGTATTATTTTTAGAAGGATTACAATGGTATATTTTTGAGGTGTATTGGCACTAACCAAATGAAGCAAGTGTTGCAATAATTTCAAGATGGGACAATTGGTGGTAACTTTGTCC
Source organism: Sequoia sempervirens (assembly GCA_007258455.2). NCBI lineage: Eukaryota > Viridiplantae > Streptophyta > Pinopsida > Cupressales > Cupressaceae > Sequoia > Sequoia sempervirens. Next base: position 4,227 of record VDFB02168175.1, read on the forward strand.
CTAGAACTATAGTGTGGAAGTGTAGAGAAGGGGGATTTTCTACTCGTGAGTCTCTTTATTCTCAAGAGATACCCAAGGGGTGAACTACCCTAAACTACCTCAAGGAACAAGGAGAGAGTTTTAGAATCAAAAAGAGTAGGTCATCAATTTTTGGACAAACTAGCAAGTTCTCGGCCAAAGGATGACAACGCGAAATAAGGATGATAGTGTGACACATTGGATTTCCTAGAGGCACATTGGCATCTCTTACAAACCCAAAACTAAGAATATCATAGAAAATAACAAGGCGACTACTAGTGACCTGATTACTAGAAACTTCTAGAATGCGAGAAGGTAATAGAATAATAGAATTGAAATGAATTAAATGATATAACTAAAGATCTGGAGAAAATGTTGGGGATGTATAGGGGTTTTCCTCAGTCAAACCCCCATTTTGGTGTTCCCACCTCCACAGACAACCAAATAGATAGAGAGTGCACAAAGTAAGCCAATATGAGGTGATAAAAGCAATCCTTGCTTAAGGAGGAGAACTCGTATCACGAGATAAAGAAGCAATCGATAGGGGATGTGTGAAATCCCAGGATGCTCACAAGAACAAAGTAATAGAGATATCAATTGTAAGGCTTAAGGAAGCTGAGGAGAGAGAGATAAAGTTGCAAGAGCCATGAGAGCTGCAAAGAGCACTGTAAGAGCTTGAGAGTGCTGCTATAGCAAGTTGTAAAGAGTTGTGCAAGTGAGATAGCAAGAGTAAGAGAGGAGAAAAAGGCAAGAGACAAAGATTGAAAAATTCAAAAGACCCAAAATAGATTGAAAAGATAGCATATAAAGAGAGAATATGAGGGAAAAGAAGCTTCTCAAGCAGTTATAAGGTGTCTCGGGCCATTACCACTGACAAAAGCTACTGATAAGTGGAAAACATGCTCAGAAATAACTATTTGAATGTTCAAAAGGCACAAGACACTAGCATGGTGCATGGACGTTCGCACGATGTGCTAGTGTCTAGAAACATCATGCTACAAAATGATGAGAACGGGAAAAGCACAAGGTTTGACGGAAAGCTAACATGTGAAGCTAGTTGTAGAAAAGGGATCCTAAGCATCTTGAGAGGGAAAAGGATGATACAGGGGCCAAAATGAGCCTCCACGAGATGCTAAGGGAGTGGACACAAAAGAAGATACAAAAATGCATGTGAAATTGCAAGGGGTGCAATTTTATGACATTACATTTTTCCCCCACTTTAGCAGGCATATGAATCTACATTAATATGCACACTAAAGGAAATATACTAAGCATAAATAATATCATGATGCCCAAAAGGATACTGTAGAGGAAGTAAACAAATCTTTGAACCAAGGAATTTTGCCCCCAGGTTGAAGACTTGCAAAACAAACATATTAGACAAGAAAGACCTGCACAAGAAAAGAATTTTAGAACGTAAAAACCATTACATCACGAGGTTAGAATATAATAAAAACACATACACATAGGCACACAACAAACTAAAGGATTTGAGTTAGCAAAGTGAAAGAGACCTTGATGTAAAAGGTTGTCTTAGTACTATGTGTCATCCCCAAATTAAAAATAATAACACATAGAAGAATTATAAAATGAAGAGAAGAATGTAAGGATTGCTTGCTTCAAGAGAAGAATGCACCCAAAATTCAAGGAAGCAACCAATATCAAAGAGAGAAGAGCATATACTTAGGATGAAGAAGATACAAATCTTTGATCTGGTATACACAATTAAGAAGAAAGAGAATTTAGGAAAGAGATGGAGAAGCTAGAAAGGAATTAAAATTCCAAGAGAGATAGCTCGACAGGTCCGCGGACCCAAGAAGAGTTGAAAAATGTACCACAGATCTACAAAACTATGGAAGGAGAACAAAAGGATATGTAGGTACTCTCCTACAGAGGTGAACAAACTACACCAAAGGCCAACAAACCAATGGCAAACAAATCTTGCAGGATGCATGCACTTTACAGGTCCTTAGACTTGCAAAGAAGGTGCTCTAGATACTCTCTCTTGAGGGAATCCTGATGTAGGGACTCTGTAGAGTCAGATTGGGTCCTCACAGGTGCTCGGTCTAGCAAGGATGATTGAAAAGCAACCTCATAGGCACACCTACAAAGTAACATGTTAATCCACAAACTAAACATGTTAGGCAAGCTTGATGCAAAGAAGCTCTATAGGTTTTTAGTCCTGTAGAGAAAGATTGATCATAGAAGCCTATGGATACCACAAGCTATGTTGCAAGACAATCGCATAAAAGATAGGTCTATTCAGGTTTCCCCCAAGCTAGATGACATAGAATTCATTCGAGAGAAAATATTTCAAAGGGGGTTGCTTGAGAACCCTTCAAAAGGAAAAAAGGGGTCCACTCAAGGGACACTTCATTTGAAAGACAGAAAGAAGAGAGGGGGTCCTTAGAAGGATGAACATCTTTAGAACAAGTTAACATATCCTCCAATGTATAGGGGAGGAGAACCATGCAAGATACTTAGAATGTGCAGGATAGAGATAAAGCTCGATATCACTTGTCATTTGAAGAAGAGGCAGGTGCATCAATAAATAAATGAGTAATGACACCTGAATCATGAAGTTGTTGTATTTTATCCTTCAAGGCCTTACATTCACTAATGGAATGGCCAGGCACTCGATGGTATGCACAGAAAGAATGTTTTTCTCTATCATTCTTATGAAATTTCTTATGCATAGGAGAAGGAAGAGTAATCAAATGGGATTTTAGAAGCCTCAACAAGGTATTCTCTTGCTTAGAAAAAGAATGAGGAGCAGGAAGCAACTCTTTCTCTTGTGGAGAAAAGTTTGACTACTCACAAGAAGAAGGCACAAAGACAATGGATAATGGTAGGTGAATCAATCTGAGAGAACAAGGTTGAGTGGAAAGCATGTTGCCATTGAACTGTGGTTTACATATAGACTGTTCATTCAAACAACCAAGTCCCAAATTATGCTTACGAGGTGCAAATTCTATAGGGACTTGAATTCCTTGTTCATTACGACCACAATATTTACGCCCATAACCATATTTAGAGACAAGCTTAAAGCTAGGGCCATAACGTGTTTGCAAATATTGAGGCCGAGGATCTTCATAGAGAGCATTATTCCAACAATGGGGATCACACTCTCTATAGGATCACCATCATCCTTCTTGACATGATTTCCATCATTAGCCTCTTTAAAAAAAGCGTGATCATCTTCCTTAGAAGGAGGATCGACATTAAGGACATTACAACTATCGCTCACATTATCCGGTAATATAGAAGAATAATCATCTTTGATAGCGAGTATGGATGATGTCATCAGAAGGTTTAGGTGGATCGGTTCAACTTTATATTCCCCAATTTAGGGTTCTGTAAAGTCTAAAGAACCCCAATCATCACTAACACATGCATTCTTTTGAGAAGTAGAAAGAGTAGACTTAAGATTTCTCACTTTAGAAGGATCTTCTTTAGGGACATCTATCTCAACAGTATCCTTTGTAGTAGGTACTGCTGGAGTAAACATCGAAACATTGGAAGACACTAAAGGAATAAGAGCAGGCACAACTGAAACCTAACCAACAACTACCATCTCACATAAGTGTATAGCTTGAGGGTTAGCCCTAACTATGACTACTTGATTATTTTAAATGAACTTAATATATTTATGCAAGGTAGATGTGACTACACCCATAGCATGAATCCATGGTCTACCAAGAAGAAGATTATATGGTAACTTTTCTAACATAACATATAAAAGGGTGGGCATAGCAATGGGTCCCAACCTTAAAGGAAATACTATCGTTCCCAAAGGTTTTCGACCAACATTATTGAACCCACAAATGACAACAAAAGAAGCATTAAGAGAAGATGAATCAATATTAATCTTAGGCAATAGCTCAATGCTACATACATTGAGCACCGAACCAACATCAATGAGAGTAAGTCTAATGTCGATATTATTAATGTTAACTATAATCATCAAAGGATCTACCTGCTTCTGCACATCTGGTGGTGGAAGTTCTTGCAGATAGAACGTGATATTCAACGAATCCACATGAATGTGAGCCATCAACACATTAACATCCGTTGGCCTAGTGGAGGCAAGCAAGATGATATTTTGGAAGAGTTCCTAAAGCATACCTTGATAAACTAGAGTAGACTGAAGCAAGTCCCACAATGAGATCTTGGTCAGAGTAACACGGAGTTGCTTGACAAGATTGTAATCAATAGGTGCTTTAGTTGTAGGTTTAGGCATTGAAGGAAGACTTGGTTGTGATGATGGTAAAGAAGTAGGTTGATTAACATTTTGTTTATTCTTTCTAGTATTATAAGTATGGGCTACCTCTTTATAAGAGGGATCCATAGAAAGATCAAGAGAATCATTATCAAATGGGACACCGTCAATAGAACAAATCCTTTTAGGAGAAGGACTACCTAGAGTTAGGTAAATGACTAGTCTCTTAGGCCTTTGAGCAGCAACAAAGACAGATTACATTTACATAATCTGTTAGCAATACAAGGGAAGACAATTGAGAGGGGGGTGAATCAATTGTCACATAAATTCAAAACTTATCCAACTTATTGACCTTATTCTCAGATCTGGTTATTAACCATGAAAACATAAATCATCAACACATCATAAACAAACATAACACCAATATTTTTTATTGGAAAAATTACAGTGGAGGTCCGGTCCACAAGATTATACCGATTAAAGTATAATGAAAATGAAATATGGAAATTGCGTACATTGGGGCACCTACCTAGATCCTAAGCTGCTCAATTTGAGGAAGACGCTATCGCATAAAAGTTGAAATTGCAGCCATACGGATTTTGGAAGCCATACGCAAATGCGGTGGAGTTCTAGTTAAGCACATGAACACTTCTCCACTCTTCTTCACTCTTCTTCACACTCTGCTATTCCTTTGAATGATTTAGAACATTATTCGCGCACACACACATTCAACATACTTCAAATGAAAATTCGGGCCGTAAGCGCCATATGTCGCGGCAAAATTTCATTTTGCTCGGTCCGGCCATGAAATAAGCCGAAATGAATGTAAACTATTGACCCAAAACATTAAGGAATATCAATACAAATCAGCGAGTTCAACCACAACTTAGTGAGGACCCAAATCAACATCTCTAGCGTAGAAGACACTTCCGTTTAATTTCTCCTCGAGATACATGCTACAAACACTATGGAAGCCAAGAACAAAGAAAAACATGAACCCGTAAAGCGCCAATGCAAGCACTAATCAATGCGGATGTGTAACAAGATAGAGCATGATCTAGAAACATCCACAAGCATCATGAATCACAAGGAAGCATGCGCAGCAAACGCACTAACTAAAATAGCCTCATCTCCAATCAGGAACACTAACTGAAGAAACAAAAAAATTGTCAAAATGAAATTCTTCATAACTCGATCAAATCTTCGTATGGATCTCTAAAGGCTTCCGATGTGGGGATGAAGCTAAGATGCACTTTCCGAGGAAAAAACCCTTTATTCACAACCTCCTAATCAACCTTAACGCAAAATAATCAAGCATACTAAGCTTCACTTCACCAGGCGCTTGCAACTCATTTTATTCACGGTTTTCTCAAATATCCTCAACATGTACAACTTCAAATACATTTATGCTAATAGTGGTGACCATTGACAACCACATATCAACAACACAACCACAACATCCAACAATCTCCCCCTTTGGCATTGATGGCAACACATGATGTGAAAAACACCATCAATGCAACTAACTCCTGCTTAGGTTCTGACTCATCTTCTCCTCAACACTTTCACATAATATTTCTCCCCATAAGGCTCTTCTCCCCAGATAATCACAAGTTTTTCATATGACTCTTCTCCCCCTTTGACATCAATGAAAATTTTCTCTAAGCTTTGAACCACATATCTGAATTTTTGAACATCTGACTACTCCCCCTAAGTAGCAACCACCACAACATTAATTTGAAGCAAGATATGATTGTGAAATGCACAGAATGATGCAATGCATTGCTTTGCATCTTAGTTCTGATTAGGAGGGGTAATCACCCATAACTTCCCTCTGAGATACTCAAAAGTATCCTTAGGAAATGACTTGATAAAGATGTCTACAATTTTCTCCTTAGTAGGCACATACTCTAGTCTAACTTCCTTTTCACTCACCTTCTCCCTCAAAAAGTGAAACTTGATAGATATATGCTTCTTTTTTAATGCAACACCAGATTCTTGGAAATGTTAATAGCACTTGAGTTATCATAGAATATATCTATAGGCTCATCATATATAATTATGATATCCTTTAGCGTTTGTTTCATCCACAATACTTGAGTATAATTATTAGCAGCAACAATGTATTCGACCTCTGTAGTAGACAAGGAAATTGCATTCTTCTCCTTGGTTAACCATGAAATTAGCTTCTTACCCGAGAAAAATGCTCCACCACTAGTACTTTTTATGCCATTCACATCTCCTACCCAATCAACATCAGTAAAGGTACTCAAAGTAATATCATCATCTTTAGGATACCATAGGCCAAGATCAGTAGTTCCCTTCAAGTATCTAAAAATTATCTTCACAATAGTCACATGAGATTCCTTCAGATTAGCTTGAAATATTGCAACAATGCATACATTCATGATATCAGGCCTAGTTTGAGTTAAATACAATAATTCACCAATCATTGACCTGTATCTTGTATGATTTGCTTTCGAAGAATCATCTTCTATTGTCAACTTGCATCCGGTCACCATGGGTGTACCAACTGACTTTGAATCTTTGTTAAATCCAAGCTTCAAAAAATACTTGTCCAATCTTGCATACCATGCTCTAGGGGCTTGCTTGAGTCCATACAATTCTTTCTTCAATCGACACACCATATCTTCTTTATCAATCAACTGGAATCCATCAGGTTTCTCAACATACACTTCTTCTTCCAATTCACCATTTAGAAAAGTTGATTTGATATCCATTTGATAAACTTTGTAGTTCTTGTGAGCAACATAGGCAAGAAATGATCTTACAACTTCAATTCTAGCAACAGGGGAAAAAGTCTCTTCAAAATCAATTCCTTCTATCTATGAATATCCTTTACATACCAGTCTTGCTTTATTTCTAACCACTTCACCTTGCTCATTCAATTTGTTCCTAAAGACCCATTTGGTTCCAATTACATTCTTGTCCTTAGGT
>VDFB02168176.1:0-42899 GCA_007258455.2 Sequoia sempervirens
ACATGTGCCACCTTAAGTTTGATCCCCTCTCATAAATTTGCAACATAGAAGTCAACCAAGCACTTACAAAATCCCACCATATTCATCACATTCTCAAAACATGTCAACTAATGATTTGATTATTAACCAATCTTTATAAAATGTAACCTCACTTCAACAAAAAATCTCAACTTTGAACCAAAACCATAATGAAAAACCATTGTAATATGTTAAAAGAAGCCCATTGCCACTTAAAATTTTGAAAACCCCAATGCCACAAACCATTGAGATACCTTGATTTGACAAGTAAAATGGTAAAGGAGACCCTAGAAATCATATATCAACATATATAGCCTTATGTAGTGACTTCATTTTTAAGATAAACTCTTTCCTAGGTCATTGAAAGATATGTCTCTAGAATGGTTTTGTTCATTACCAAATAACTCAATCCACTCTTTCAATGACATTGTTAAGGCCTTCCTCCAACATTTCCAAGTCAACATTGGACCTACAATGACATTAATTGATCTAGTGAGATGTAAAAGAAAGAAAAATGAAAAGGTCACAAACTTTATAGGGCACTATCAGTTGCTTTATTCATAAATTAATCATACTCTCCTTGATGTGGATGTTCAAAGAGTATTCATTGAAAAATTGTAGCCTGACATAAGGGATGAAATCTTGTTGATGAAATATTCATCCTTTATACATTTGCGTATGACCCTTCATGATTATTATAATTTTGTTAGTCAATATGAAGAGACATCTTCATCTACTGCTACTGGGAAATTTGAATTTAAACCTCCAAAAAAATATCAACCATTCAAGAAGCAAAACAAATTTTTTATCAAGTTACATACACCTCCAGCAAAAAACCACATTGACCCTCAAGTTTTTTTCATAAGTTCAACCCCGTACCAATTTATATCATGAGATAAATAAGTCACCTAGTTACATGACACCCTTCATTCAATAATGTTGCAAATTTTGAACAAGAATTTAATTTTCTTACCTCTAATTAGACCAATGGACACAACTAAACCTCTACCTCCAAGTTAAAATCCAAATGCCTTTTGTCAATATAATTGCACAAGTGGACATGATACAAAATGATGTGTGCATCTTAAACATCAAGTTCAAGACCTCATTGATTCTAATTACATTCATTTGGGTGGTGTTAATGATCAAGGGAATACGTTTGTTTCCCCACCTAACCAAAACGTACAAATTTTCACCAATCCAATGTCAAACCATTCATCCAACTTTGTGCAATCTTGTGATGTTAAGAATGATGAGATGAATGTTGATAAGACTAATGAAATGTATGATGATAACAATGATAATAAGAGTGATGATGAGGATGGCCTAAAAGATATGGTCACTCTCTTAGACATTCAACCTCATAAGGGACAAACTACTTTGTTACCCAACATTGCTTTCACCCATATTGACACATCCATACATGCACTTGATGGTACTCTCTATATCGTTGGATGTATTAATGACAAGCCTACAAATAGGATACTCATTGATCTTGTGTGTGTAGAGAATGCAATCACTGAGGAATTCTTGTTTGTGCATGAACTTTATCAATACTCTTATGAGTAATCAAAAGCATGGTTGAAAACTCATGATGGTTTTTCTCACCCTATAATAGGTTTGATCACTCTTTCTCTTAAGGTTGGATGAAAAAAAAAGATGTATAACTCTCCATCATCTCAATGTCAAACCAATTCCATGTGAATTTAGCCTACCGATGGTTACGCTCCATGAATATCATCCCATCAGTTATTCACAAGTACATAAAGTTCCCATTTGAAAACCAATTTTTTGTACACTACATCATAGTGGGTTTAATCCTTTGTCCTCCTATGGAAACTTTTCATTAGATTTCTTTTTTCCTCAACCTATGTAACCTATTAAGCCTCATGATGATTTCTTTTTTAGGTCATACCAAAATTTTAAGGCAAAGTGCATAACAAAGTTATCTCTTACCAATATTCCTGTAAAGGATAAGACCTTGATTGTTCCTCCTCCACTAGTTATGGATGAACCCACACCTAAAGCAAAGACCCTTCCAAGTAACCAAGGTAAATATTTGGTAGTTCCTCCACCCATATTGTTTAGAAGACCAAGAGATAATTGAATGATTCCTTTTGTGCCTCCAAAGGTAAAAAAAGTGTATAAACCTAAAGAGACAGTGGTTTCCCAACCCCTGATGGTTCCTTCAATTCCTTCCTTAAGGGAAGAAAAGAGACCAATGGTTGAGAAACCCACTCCTATGCCCACACAAATTGAAAACCATGCAAGAAGAAACCAAAATGCTAAAGAGTGTAGGCATAGGTGTTACACCAACTATTGCTCATCAATTGGAAGAAAAGAATAAAACAGTGTATGAAAATCAAACACCTATACAAACTACTCAAGAAGAATTACAACTTTCACCAAAACAAGATATGGAACTAAAACAAGAAGTAAAACAAGAACAAATAACTGTTATTATCATAAAAACTCAAGTTGTGGTTAATTTGGATGATGACGATGAAATTGCTAACATTGATGAACAAGTCCATAATGATCTTAATGTGTTGTTTTCAAAGAAAATGAATTTAGATGGGGGAAACCGTGATGATCTTTTTGATGAGAGTGATCCACCACGTGTTGAACCTAGAGATGCTCTTAGTATGGAACTTGTTGTAGTCCCTTTAGCTATTTGTTTTCCTTCCCTATATGATGAGAAAGATTGGGGTGTGGATGACAAGCTTTAGGTTGGCTCGCATGTGCAATACTCCTTTGTGTTTGTTTTATGTATTTTTTGCGTTTTCTTGCGTGTGATGTGATCTCCTATATTGTGTTACTTGGCGTGCCTTTTTTTTTGAGTTTTCTTTGGATGACCCTTTTTTCTCTGTTGGCACAAGGATACAAAGGAAACAAACCTGTCGTGACATTCTTCTATTTGTATCTTCATTCTTCTATATGTTGTAAAATTTGCCTTTTATTTTTTTCTTTTGTTTTCCTTTCGGGGATGATGCAAAATGTTAAGACATTTAGGTCACTTCCATGTTGACCTGAAAGTTTATTTATCTTCTCTTTATGTGTTATTCCTCCATTGTGTTCATTGTTCCACAAGTATTTAGGGAATGATGCCAATTTTGAGCCCTATTATATCAATATTAAAAAGACATATACTGACCTGGGTCTGTGGATCCCTTATGTGTTCAATCTTTGTGTTTATTATTGTATTGCATTTGGGGGCAACCCCTTGTCATGGAGGAACTTTATTTGGAAACATATAATTGGTATAGGGCTTTCCAAATAAGATATTGTGACCTTTATCGTATGGTATTTATCATTTTTCTAATTTAAATTAATTAGTAATCTCTTTAAGGTGGGGGCATACATTGGCATTATTTGCTTCACTTTGTTCACACATATTGCACTTGGTGATGCATTGACATTGGAATTTTTTATTCACTTTATTCATATGCATTGAACTTAGTGATGCATTGGCATAACATCTTGATCATTTTTGTAGCACCTTATCAAAGTTATCAGGGAGTATAATTCTTGGTATGGTTGACATGGGTGCACACCTAGTGAATAGTAGACTTCACTAGACCTAGCATGTTTCTCATTTTACCTTTTCTTGGGGGCTCACCTAGTGAATATCAGACTTCACTAGGCCGTAGTGCCTTTTGTTTGTGATTCACCTAGAAAATTTTAGACTTTGTTATTGAGTGAGTCATGAACACCTTTGGTGTGGATCCTAGCATAACATAGCTCACTAGCTCATGATTATCTATACCCTCCTTTTGCATTTCATTTTGATATTGTATGTATGTGTATGTTGTCTTGTTGCATATCATACATGTGTGTTCCTTTGTGCTTATGTCGGTCTACTATGGGATCTTGGATCTTGGGGGCTTGTGAACTCCCCCTAGATTCATTTTCATCCTATCTCTTCAACATTTGGACAATTGAATCCCTCTTGACATAGATTTTCTACTTTAGTGTGAGATTGATTGTAAGTTCACACTCTCACTAAAGTACACGAGCTAAATGTAGCATCGTAAATTTTCACCCTTGACAATTTCACACTATGTTTTGCCCCACTTAAATTATTGAACCTAATTAAGAACCTAATTTCCTAAATTATGCATTCTATATCCCATTTGTACCATTTTTTGAGAAATTACAAATATTGAACAAATGCATCCAATTGATATTTTTCCCTAACACTTAATGTCGTAGAAAATAGAGCCAAGAACCATTTGTTCTAGGGTGTATAGGCCCCCCTTTTTTAATTCAAGGACCAATTTTGAATATGTCTGTGTCAAAATTTTAACATTCAAAATTCAAGCTGCAAATGTCAGATTTGGTGATTCAGTTTTTGGGAAATTAGAAAAATTCCTATAAATACCTAGTTATTACATCATTTGAAAGATATCTAGAAAACTATTCACAAACTTATGATTAAGAGCACTATCAAGAAAGTAAAGAATATCATTTCAAAGCATTATTGCAATAGTTCAAGATCCTAAAATTATGTCAAACCTTATGTGAGTTCATGTGTGTTTACGCTATCATTATTTGTAAAGAATAAACCATGTTGCAGGTCTCTAAGCAATTCAAGCAATCAAGTAAGCAAGATCCAAGACCTTGAAGTGATGTGCATAACTTAAATCATTTAAGGAAGCCATTGAAGGGTGGTGAGTTGCAACACTTTGTTGATTCATCATTCCTTCCTATCAATTATTCATTTTTATCATTGGCATTGCCATTGTGGAAGTGGAAACACTAATATGGGGTTTGACCAAGGAAAGACCCTAAATGGCACAACATTTCTTCTCTTTGTGAGTGTGCAAATTTCAAGTTTGAAGAGGATTGAAGGAATATTGAAGATAAACTGTTCATCATTGCAATTGAATCCCTACATCTTGTCAACTCACTAAAATTCACCTACAAAATTATCTAACAGTGATTCAAGGACTTCAAAACCAAGAATCAGAAGCTCAGATCTGATCAGAGGATTGCAAAAGTAGTTTCAAGACACCCCGATAAGGACCCATACACCCTTGGGTGACTTTGTCCTTGTATTCAAAGTAAAAAACTTTTTAGGATAGGTACATAGTCCCCTGCCCTTCCTAGATTTGCCTGTAATTTATTGTTTTAGTTTATCAGTTGTTGGATTATTGTATTTCTCATATTAGGGCACACAATATAATTATGTTAATCATAGAAAATCAATTCCAATCCATTCCAAGACTCAATAAGATGCAAATATAGGTTTGATTTGCTCACCTTCATGGTTGAAAGGCAATCTAAACACCTTGTTGATCTCCATCAAAATGAAACAATAGAAAAAGACAAACACCCACAACAACACAATTTGAATCCTAGTTTTACACATTAGACCTAGGGTTCCATTTTTTGTTTGTTTTAGTGTGAAATGTGTGAACAAATTATTTGAGGGTAAAAAATTGAAAAACAACAAGGTGAAAGGGGAAAAACACTTGGAAAATGATCAAACAAGCTCATAAAACAACAAAGTCTTCAAGGTTTATAGAGGCCAACTAGATAATTTTATCACTTTATAATTCATTTGGAGAGAGAAAGTTTATTTTTTCTATGCTATTGTAATAATGGAAATTGTACGCCCTTGGAAATGGTACAATTTCACTTAATTTGGGAATAATTAATGATAAATTGGACTTGATATCATCTTGATCTAGTGTTGTGATGTGTTTCATGCATCCACATTAGGTTTTGGGCCCTATTAAAGCTAAATAAACCTAAATTTTTCTTAATTTAGTGTTGTAAAGTGTATTTATTTACACCTTCACATTAAATTTAGGAGGCTTGTAAACTAAGTGGACCTAATCTAGTGTTGTAATGTGTTTTCCACATTCACATAGGATTTAGGGCCCTTTTGAGCTAAATAGACCCAATTTTGCCTTATTTTAATGTTGTAAAGTATATTTATTTGCACTTTCACATTGAATTTTGGGCCCTCTTGCATTTATGACCGGCCCCTAAGACCCTATATTATGCATCCCAAGACATATTTTAACTAAAATCCTGACATAGACCTCATATAAACTTAACTTACACACTCCTCAACACTTTAGCAATCAAAATAGGCCATGTGGGACCCATATGCCACCTTGGGTGTATGAGTCCCATCCAAGTGGGACCTGTATGCCATAGATGTCGTATGAGTCCCATTTGGCCTATTTTTAAGGATTGAAGCAGAAAAATAGGGTTTTAAATTCAAATTTCTTCTATGTCAATCTTTGGGATCTAATAAACGGTCATTTGGATGGATTGCCTATATAAATGAGGTCTCAAATCATTATTTCATCAAACATTCATGATATCGATCCAAACACTGAAGAGTTAAGCATTCCAAGACTTTACAAGATCATCGAGAGAGCATTCAAGATCATTTCTAAGGCATTCAAGGGAAGATTCTTCATCATTTGTTGCAGCAATTCAAGATCCATCATCATGTCAAGATTATAAAGCATCAAGCATATTATTGGGCTAGTGTTGTGATGTTGCATTTAAGATCCAAGGTCAAGCATTGTTCTATACTTATCTCAAGATCTATATCTACATCCTTCATGGTCATTTCATGTTAGATTGCAGATTTACAAGGCATCATTCAAGGTATCATTGTTTATGTTTCATGTCCCATGTTTCATTGTTCCATCATTTTGTTTAATTACCTAAAAGGGGTTTGACCAAGGAAAATCTCTATTCACTAACAAATCAACAAGTTTTTTTTCTCTTTACATGTGTGATTGCAGATCTAGGCATCTTGGAGCTTGAAAGATCATTAAAGATTAGGTTAAAAGCTTGGAGAAATTTGTTGGAGTTGTCTCCCCATTTGCAAGGTTGTAATCTTCACTAAAAAGTCACCTATAGCCTCAAAATAAAAGTTTCAAATCTGGAAGCAAAGAGGAATAGAAAGAGAAAACATTGAAGACCAGATTCAAACTTTGAAGCTCCAAAAAACCTATCTGGACTCATACACCAATCTTGGCATATGAGTCCCAGTTTAGGTCAATTTTGAGAATTTTATGGTTTTGGATACCCTTTTTCCATAAACCTGTTCCTGTACAAAAACCCAGATTTGGGGTTGATACACCCAGACTGGCATATGAGTCCCAATCAACATTAAAGTCACTATTTTTAACATTTCAAAGCTCCATCCAGTCATCTTCAGATTTCCAGGTGCACACATTTCATTTTTCAACTTTCTATTTTGTTTTACATGCATTTTTAGGTCATTTAGTGAAAGATTGCATCATATTAGGGTTTAGCATTACATCTTGCACTTCATTTGTCTTTCCAAGCACTAGCTTGGTGGTGAACCCCTCATTACTTTATAATCAACTTCTAGGATATCCCTATTGCAAGATCTCCTTCTTTCGTTCCATATTGGGAGTGAGATCTCTAGGGCATTCTTGAATGTGGAGCATAGAAAGTTTGTTTCCCTAGGTCTTAAAACCCAAGAGGCGACAATTTTTTATCTTACAACTACATATGGTCATGTATTAGGCCACTAATAATCATAAAACTTTAAAATGTATTCCCATCCAAATTTGGATATTTATAGTTTTAGGCTTAAAATCCTTTCTTTGTGTAGGAGCCTTCCTTACAATAATATATTTTTGTAGTCCTTTGTAAACAAAATTCTTCACAACAAGTGGCTCATGATCAACCACTCATTGCAAGACCTTCATGAGGCAACATTAATAATTTGAATAATAAAGCTCTAAGTTCTAATGGTGAATAATATTGGTCATGAGGATTTATGTCAAGACTATTTTAAAACATATCAAAACTAGTTTTTAGGGCCTATTATTAATAAACAAAAATATCAATTCCACACCTAAAACTAGTGATCTTGAGTAGACTTGCAATTAGATAACCATCACCTTTGTTAATGTCTCTTACAAGATCATCATTAAAACCTAAGTATTACACACTCATAATTTGCTCCCTCTAGTGCATCTTAAGAAAACTAGTTTCATTAAGAGATCTATCCTTGACAACATTATTATTATATGGAGGGGATAGAATGAGATTGACACTCAACTCAACATGCCATCTCATTAAAATTGATTTGAAAAAGCTTATGATAGGATTGAATGACCTTCAATCTTGTCATGTTATGTGCTCTTGGTTCTATTCCTCCTTTTCTTTTGTCTATGCAAATGCTCTTGTCTAATGTGTTTACATGCCTTACTATCAATAGCTCATAGTCAAACAAATGTGGTCTTTTTCACTACATTTACCAAGGTTGTTCACTTTCTCTTGCATTCCATAACCTTGACATGAAAAGGTTTTGTTATCTCCTTGCCAATGCCATCTTTTTGACTGGAAATATTATTCTTAATTTGGAAAGATAAATTTTAGCTATATTTTCTCAAATGCTTTTGTTGATTAGCATCTATCTTTATATTATAAGTCAATTATCATTTCCAATTTCCTTTTACAAATTAAAGTCTACGATAACAAGGTGGTGCTAGAATTTATGTATTTATAAGTGCTTCTTATCGCCAGGCTTTATGAAGCTACTTGCATTGTGGCAAGGATTTTGCCTACTTCACCTCTAAGTGCTAGCACACGATCTTTGCTATGGAGTCAAAAGGAGAGAATGTATTAGAAGCACATGCCAACAATCTCAAGACAATATTGTGAAATCTTTGCGCCTTTTAAGAATTTGTCCCTTCTCATCATTCTCTCAATATGTAGAAACTTTACACTTAATATCAACCTCAATAACATTAATTGAAAATCACTTCCAAATAACCATACCATATTAACTAATTACTTTAACTATTTCTTTTTAATAAAATAAAATTACAATTGCATGCATTGTAAACTTATTTGTAATTCGTACAGTATTTTTGTGTCCATAAAGCATTGTTCAAGCTGCAAATTGTGATTCCATACCAACTTTTGTTTTTTGAACAGACTAGGTATTTAATACAAGATCCTATTTAATTAAAGGAGTCTACAATTGTGAGAACGTTTTTCTCACTCCCGTGGAGTTGTACGTTGAGGATCACACGGTACTAGATTATCCAAATGTAGTACGTCAACAATTATTGAGATTGAGATTGAGATTCGCTTTACGTAGTGGGTGTGGGGTCCACCACGCTTTCAACATATGGTTGTGAATTGCGTTCCACAAAAGCTTGACCATTTCAACACCATTTTTCCAAGAGTTTGTTCGTTTGTAACATCCATGTCATTTCTTCTCTTATCAAGGATCTCATAAATCTGATTTGATGGCTCAGCTTTCTTTCTTTTATATATATATATATATATATATATATATATATATATATATGATTTTTTAAAAACTCCTTAATGGATATATAGCTTGTATTATTTATAAAAATATTACTTGTTAATCAGAGATGAAAAGTATAAATGCTACATTTTTCTCTCGCATTTTATATTTGATTTAGCGTCCACCTCACTTCCAAACACCTCACACATATTCTTGAATTTTAACATATAAGAGACATTAGTGCACTATATTTCTATCATCTTGTATAAGACCGTGTGAACTACTATCCTCTAAATTCAAATTTTATTTTTCAAGCCTCAAATATTCCCGTTTTCATCTAACTCAAACTTCACTCCAATGGCTAGAAATAGAAAAAATGTTTATAAAATCTATAATGTTGAAGGTGATGAAGGCCATTAGGAAGGTATATCAAGCACAAACAAGCACATGCACACTAGTTATAGCATCATGTACACCTAGGAGTTTAATGTGAGAACATCTCAAGGTTCATATAATCAACAACAACCAAAATTATATTTCATTTGCAATTTTAGATTTTGTGGTCTAACTTTTTGCTTATAGGTACAAGAGGGAACCACTGATCTTCAAATATTTAAATTCAAATGTTTTCCCTTTCATCTAGACATTCAAATTTGCTTAAATTTTTGGAGGGGCCAATTTGCCGCTTGTTCATTTGCTCTTAACACCCAATAGAAGTTGAAGGGTCATGATTTCTCACAAGGGTACATGAGATAGTGGGCTGCTTGCATCTTGTTTATTTAATTTACATGTTGGACCTTCATTTACAATCCTTTGACCCTAATTGAGGTGTGCATGCTTGGAAAAATTGACATTTTTCGTCAACTGCAAGCAAAAAAATAATCTAAAACTCAAAAAAATCAGTATTAATCAAATTATCATTGCTATAATATATGATCTCAATAAATATAGAAGGAACAAGTGAATACTTTAAAGCCGTTTTCTAATCAATTATTGTATTGCTTTAATGAGCTCTAAATTATATTTCTCCTGATCTGCAACATATTCAAATGACTAAGCTTTACCTATCAAAAACTTTAATATATCTCCTTGATCTTCAACATATTCAAGTGACACCCTTTACCTATCAAAAACTTGAAAATAAATTTATTCTCAACCAAAATAAATATTGTACCAAATTCTCTATGAACGTATCCCTTGCTCCCTCTAAGGGTGCAAAATACTAGTATAAATCCTATTTCATAAAGACATGAAGGAAGTTCTATAATTGTAAGAATATATTAAGTAGTGGGTGTGGGATCCACTCCTCTTTCAGACATGATGTGAGAGAGACTACTCATTTCTTCTGTTAACAAGAATCTAAAAGCTAAGCATGCTCTGTAACATCCATGGCTTTTCTTCTGTTAACAAGAATCTAATCAATCTGATTTGAAGGCTAAGCATGCTCTGTAACGTCACTTACAAGAAAATGGCAACTTCAACTCCAAAATCGCCTTGCTAAAGTAGCTTTACACAGAGGTGGTGAGCATTCATTGTCGGTAGATGTATTCATATCTATTTGTGTATGTTTTATTTTTTTCAAATTTGTATCACAATGGTTTTAGAGGATTAGACATGCTAATTTTTAATTTGAAGAGATGTTTGATCTTTATTAATGTTTTGTTAAAGATTTTGTTTGTCTGATATTTAATATTTGGAAGAATGTCTTTCATTTATTTTGTTTTTATTTTAGAGGATTAGATTTGTTAAATTTTAATTTGAAGAGATGTTTGATCTTTATTAATGTTTTGTTAAATATTTTGTTTGCGTGATATTTAATATTTGGAAGATTGTTTCTTTCATTTATCTTGTTTTTAAAATTGAATAGAGAGTGGCCTCATCATAGAATTATAAATATGATGAGATCTATAAAGCTTATTCAGTTTTTTTTTACCACACATATTTTCTTTTTTGTTTCTTTTTGAATTTTTGAAATTGCATATGTATTATCCATTTTTTATTTTTCATTTAATTTAATTTTCTTTTAAATTTGATAAATTGCACTTGCATTTTCTATTTCTTATTTTTATTTTACTTTTATAATTCTATAAACCTATTTAAACCTTTCATAAATATCAATAATAAAATATTAAAACAAAAAATTAACTGATTTTAAATTTCAATTTAAAAAAATATCTTATTTGAAAAAGAATATTAAAGGTGTTGGCTTTATTTATTTATTTTTTAAATTGATTTTTTTGTTGCAATTCATATGAAGTCTTGTGTTTAAGAGATAAACTTTGGTACACATGTATGCCAAACCCTCATTGTTTAGATTGTGGTAATCTTAGTTTTTCAAATATTTGTTTTGATTTTGTTTCATATTTGTTGGCCTCATTTTGAACTCAACCTATTTTAAAAATTTTGTGCTTATTGTCCCTAATGTGTAGTCATTTCAAACCTCCATACTAGCTTTGAAAACCCAAGATGAATCACCTAGTCCTTCTTTGATGGAGGAGCATCCTGGGTTGTGAGAGCAATCTTGCATCAACCAAAATAATGCATTTTAATTTTTAATTTACCTAAGGTTTGGTAATTATTTATTTGGAGAATAAATTGTAATATTATACTATGTTAGGGTTAAGCTTGAGGATATCTTGATTAAATCTGATTTGATCAATGGAAACACACAGAAAATTATAGCAAAAACAAGACAACACAGAGAATTTAATGCGGTTCACCCAATTCGGGCTACATCCACAAAACCATAGTCATCCAATGATTTTATTATCCAATGTAAAACATATTACAATCTCACTAATGTGCCCTCTTGGCTTCCCATCCAAATGCGCTTGCTAACAGAAGCTTTTTAAAACTTCTAGATTTAAAGGTTTACAAAGTCAATTTTTTCTTTTTGGTGTGATGCAAAATGGGAATTTCTTTTCTTGGGGGTTCTTTGCCCTGAATAAGCTTTTCGGGGTTGTAAGCCCCGAACCCCACCCGGGGCGGACCTCGACAAGGATACATGAAGGTGCAATATAGCATGATGGAGTGGCCACGTATGCTTAAATGATATTAAATAATTGTCTTTTATTATTTTATTTGTAAATTTTGGAGTGGAAGAATAATTTAGGAGGTAATTTTAAATGGGAAAAATCAAAAAGGAAAACATAAGTGGATTTTTGGAAGTTAACAAAAAACATCAAGGGGCATTTAATAATTTTTCTAATTGTTGGAGAAGCATTTTCAGTTGCTTGGGTGTAGCCTTTTCAAAAGAGGCAAAAATTAGATTTTTTGAGAAAGTATTGGAAAAGTGTTTTATTTGGCAAATTTTGAGTTTTTCATGAAGGTAGATTTTTGAAGAAGAAAAGTTAGGCATGGATTTTCTTGGAGAGTATGGAGAAGGCATTTTTTTACAGGCTTATGTAGGTTAATTAGTGAAATATTGGAGATTGGAAGCTACAAAATGAAGATTGGAGGTTGTAGAGGAAAGTTGTTGCTACTGTATTTATTCATTTTCATATAAAAATTAGTTGTATTTTTTTTTGAGTTGTTGTACCTTAGTCCTAGGGACTATAACATCTAATATAATCAGATTTGTTGAAATTAAATGTAATCTTTCTTTCAAGTTTGAAACAAGTTTGTAGTTGAAAAGAGGAAAGTTGTTACTGTTGTATTTCTTCATTTTCATATAAAAATTAGATTGTAATTTTTTTTGAGTTGTTATACCTCAGTCCTAGGGACTATAAAATCTGATATAATCAGATTTGCTGAAGTTAAATGTAATCTTTCCTGCAAGTTTGAAACATAATACATTGATTCTAGTTTGCATATTTTGCATTCAATCTTTGTTGTTTTAGGTGGTGTGTGCATATCTCCATTGAGATTGTTATTTGATTTTAGATTTGATTAAGGGGAGAGTCTTCCCTCTACATCAGAAAGGCTTTAAATGTTACATAAACCTCCAATATCATGTTTGGTTTCAAAAAATGAATTTATTTTAAACATCTTGAGAGGTTAGAGAATGGTTTTCGAAACCGACATGGTTACAAGAACCACTCAAAATCACAACAACAATTTTTGAAGGAAAAATTAAAAGTGAAGTTTTATTCATTGGAGATTTTAGAAGTTTTAAAACTTCCACTGGAGCCCAACATGGTTCTCAAAACTGTGTTGGGGCTCAACCTGGTTATGAGAACCTCTAAATTTCCTAACAACCCCTAATTTGAAGACGAAGTTGAAAATTTGAAAGGCCATCGACATTTATTTTGGTTGTTCAACTAGCTTCAAAAGCCAAAATAGGTTTTTGAAACTTCATTCTACCATTGATGACACAAAATTGAAGGATAATTAAGGCACAAAATGTCTCAAAGAGATGTCATCTCAGGGAATACAATGATTACAAGATATGTGCATAATGGACTAGAAGATAAGGAAAATAAAATGTTATAAGGAATGAAGACTCTTGTTGGAATTTGATATGAGGCAAGGCGATCTCTTCAACGCCCATTGATTGATTGAAAACCCTTCATATCATAGGCTATAAGGTGGTTACATGATTGATATCAAAGCTCAATCATGAATGAATCATTGTTAGTTTTGGAGAGTGGCACTACCATCTCTCAACAAGGCATTGGGAGGAATAAAATGAATCCATAATTTTTAAATTCCCCTTTGCACACAATGGTATAGAGAATTTTGGCAACCCTCATCGATGCAAATGATTTCACTAATGCAAAAGAACAAAGAATGGGTAGATAACAATCATAATTTTTAGTAGGTATAATTTAGAGCTCTGCCTTTATAAATGGTTAGCTTTGATCACTTGGGAGAAGCTATAATTTGTTGATGGCATTGATGAAGATGAACTCATGGGTGAGCTAGATGTATTAGAAGACGATCTCACCATGTGCTTAGGATAACTATGGTTTGAAATTTTTTAGAAATATCATTTTGAAATGCCAATAATTGATCATCATGTATAAAGAGGAATCACTAATCTTGATGATCGATTGAAGGTTGGAATTGAAGGAGTGTCATCCAAAGATGGGGATTTTGGTTTAAAGAAAGTAAGAAGTTATATACATCTAGATTGTCAACTACAATTGGTAAATTAGAAGACTCTAAGGAAAGAAATAAGAAGATACAACAAAGTGGTCGGCAAAATAAAGAGTTTCAAATAAAGATATAATATTTTTTATAAATTCTTAGAGTATAATTATGGGAGTTATTTATTTTTGTAATTTTCTTTGTAAAACTTTAAAAACTCCCAAAGATTAAAGAGTCAGTTATGGAAACTGAAAGGTTTCCCTTTCTATTTATTGTAAAACTTCAAAAAGAGATGGGTTCAATTTTTGGGGTTGAGAGTAGGGAATTTATGAAGGGGAAGATTGAGTTTCTCATTTTGTACACAAGAAAGAGTCTATGAGTTCTACTAAAGTTAGTGTTTAAAGTCTCTAGATAACGTAGTTTTGGATAAAAGAACCATAGTGCACCATCAAGAATCTTTTTTGTCTAATAGCTTTCATTATGGATGTCTGATTGATGGGTTGATTTCTTCTTGCTCATAAATTAAAATGTATGATGGTATTATGTTCAATGTTGTACACGCAAATTCTAATGATCATATGCAAGGCAATGTTGATGCACAGTTCAATTGACTTCAAAGGTGTATAATAAAGAGTGGCTATTTGGGCATAATATTTAATCTAAAGAACTTTTGCATGACATTATGTTTAGATCTCTCACAATGATAGTGAAAAGTTGGCTCATGGGTCTTCAAGTGCTTCTTACTCACTATCCACTATTTTGCACAAGCATTTATTTCTCTTAGCCTGTCAATGGTTTTACATGACCATTATGGAGAACTTTGAGGTAAGGCTCCCTACCTTGTACATTGGTTAAGTAGGAGTTCTTTTCTTTCCTATTTTGGTTCTAGTCTCTATTCTTTTGTGTTTCCATTTTTGGCTTGCATCAGGTTCCTCTCTACCAGTCATGCTTTGTTAACGTTTCTACTCTATCCCAATGGATTTAAAGCACTGGTCCTAACCAAAGATTCTAGGTTTCTTTTGCATCTGCAAGGTCCTTGTTCCCAATTAGAGCTAGTTATTGGTCTCATTTTGAACTCAACCTATTTAAAAAAATCCATGCTTATTGTCCTTAATGTGTAGTCATTTCAAACCTCCATACTAGCTTTGTGAACCTGAGATGAATTACCCAATCCTTCTTAAAGGCTTTAAATGTTACAAAAACCTCCAATATCACATTTGGTTTCAAAAAATAAATTTATTTTGAATATCTTGAGAGGTTAGAGAATGGTTGTCGGAACCCTACAAGGTTCTAATAACCTTGTTGGAACTTGACATGGTTATGCTAACCAATCAAAATCTCAAAAATAATTTTTGAAGGAAAAATTAGAAGTGAAGTTTTATTCATCAGAGATTTTGGAAGTCTTAAAAATTCTACTGGAGCCCGACATGGTTCTCAAAATCATTTCAGGGCCCGACTTGGTTATGAGAACCTCTAAATTTCCCGACAACCCCTTTAAAGGTGAAGTTGAAAATTTGAAATGGTCTAGAATATAAATTTAAAATGGTAATTCCAACCACATGGGATAGTGTGAGTGGGAAATCCCTTCAAGGTGAAAGTCAAAGGTCCAAGATTCAAGATAGATAACTTGTTGTCTGCATATAACCCTTGTTCTGCATTATAAAATCACTTGAGAACACTTAGAAAAATTAAATGTATGCAAGAGACATATCCCTTACCCAACCCCCTAATTTTTTCAATCTCCCCACCCCTATTCTCCTAGTTTAGTTTAGCCCATTTTTAAAAATCATGTTTATTAGGAATTCCTCTAAAATAAATAAATTAACATTTTTTTATTTTTTAGTAATGAAATCAAAAACTTCATAAAGTATCTAAAACTCTATACAGTTTTATCTTGATCTTATTTTGTAAGATCTTATCTTTCTTTTTCTTTTCCTTCATTTTGAATAGGGTTTTCCTCATATATCTATTTGGTTTTCAACCCTCCTTCTATGGTAGGAACATCATCCATTACTACCACCTCCCTACTAGGTTCTAATGAAAGAGCTTTCTTTGCTAATCTAGCTTCAAATTTCATCCATGTCTATAATTGAAAATATTTCTTCCCTAGCAACAAAGTCTTTATTATTTTTCCTTCCTCACACCCAGTCATCAAGTCATTGGAAATATCAGCTATATGAGAGTAATTTAT
Organism: Sequoia sempervirens; assembly: GCA_007258455.2. NCBI lineage: Eukaryota > Viridiplantae > Streptophyta > Pinopsida > Cupressales > Cupressaceae > Sequoia > Sequoia sempervirens. The sequence goes on from VDFB02168176.1 coordinate 16,506, forward strand.
ACAATATGTATCCAATTTCTTTCACTATTGCAAGGGATTTGATTCCTAGAAAATTTCAAAGGTCCTTAGTAGGAGATACTATGCACAAGAAATGTATTATCCACTATAGGTTTTTTGCACAAGAAAATTCTTCTCATCTCCTTATCGCCCCCTTTTGTTCTAGGGTTTCAATATTGCCTACAATTTCCTATGTTGTTGATTCCTTCCCTTCAAATTTATGCTCCTTGATTGAATTCTTGTCCTTGAATTCCATGTGAAATTTTATGTTTTCTTTTAAAGCTTCATATTTTTAAGAGTTTTAAACATTAATTTTTAAGAGAGTGTGAAATTCATTTATTTAAAAAAAAGTAAAGTTTATTCCTTTATTTATAAGAGCCATGTAAAATTCTTAAGATTCCATTTTTAAAAATTAAGTCTTTGAATTTGTTTTTAAAGTGATAATTTAAGTATTGGAATTTGTTTTAGAAGGGTCATATTTTCAAACATTTTAGTATAATTAAGTGTTTTATTAGCTGAAGTCAATACTTATTCATCAAGATAAAATAAAATAATATAAATAATTTTGTGTGTTTATTTATTTTAAGGGACAAGTAGGGTATATGTTTTCAAGGATCTATATAAATATATATTGAGCTTTTGGGTTATTTGTGCACATTTGTTTTATAATAAATATGACAAGCAATATACTATTTGACATATTAATTCCCATGTTTGAAGGGTACAATTTTACATATTCGTGCTCTAGGTTGTAAACTTTGCTAAAATCTAAGGATTTATGGGTAATTGTACAACTAAGGTATGTAGAACTAGTAGATATAAATGCATATAATGATTTAAGCAATTAAAAAAAAAGGGAATATAAAGTAAATGTAAAGAAAAATAATGAAAATCATGTTTTTGATTTAAGGTGAAATTAATAAGCACTTTTCCTAGGATATGTGGTGCTATTTATTCTAAGAAAGTGTGGAAAATAAGAAATGATGCATTCAAGGTGAAAAATTACAAAATTACAATTTTTTATTTTTTTTAAAGATATAAAGATCACCACTAGTAAATCTATGAATGATTTTCTAACAAAGCTAGAAGGTTTGGTTAGTCAAATAATTTTTTTAGGGGAATATATGGATGAAAAGCATATCATGGAGAAAATTTTAAGGAGCTTGATTAGCAAATTGATGGTATGGTTTCTATAGTTAAAATTTCTAATGATCTCACAACTATGGAAATAGATGAATTGAGTATAGTACTGTTAACTGTAGAAGAAAGGATGAGATGTAATGAAGAAATATTAGAACAATATTTTTACTCTAAAGAAGGAATAATAGGAAAAATAAATAGATTCTTCAACAATCAAAATAAAAATGAGTAGCCATAAAAATTACTACAGAGGTGAAACCAATAGCTTTAGAGGAAAAGGTAATAATTTCAAAGGAATAAGTAGCAACTTCAAATAAATAGGAAGAGGTATAAATAATAGGGGAGAAAATAATAAAAAGAATTTTTAATGATATCATTAATAATAATTTTGGACACTATTCACTATAGCCTAGAATAAACAAGCTGAAAAATTAAAAAATCCTCACAATACTAATAAAGAAACACAAGTTACTCATTTATTGTTTTAGTACAAATATCAATGAGAATAATGTATGGTACATTCATTTTGAATGTTCTCCACATATGACATATAATGATAATTTATTCATAATTTTGATGAAATTCAATGTAGTATAGTGGTATTAGGAGGTAATCAATATCATGGAATCAAAGGAAATTCAAATATTGTGATTACAATTGAATATGAAAATATAAAGTATATCAATGAAACATTATTAGTTCTAACACTCGAGAATAATTTAAATTCTCTATTGGGAAAGTGTTAGAAAAAAAATATCAAGTGAATTTCGATGAGGCTGAGTGCATGTTAAGAAACAAATTATATTGATTGTAGACTGTTCTTCTCTATTTATGGCTCATCTGAATGATCTGAGGCCTTCTCTAGGGGGCTCCCTAGCTGATATGTTGTAGAAATTTGTCATGCCGTAAAATTTACATGAAGGAAAAAAATACAACCAACAATTTTTTTTTTTGAACAATGCTACAAAGTGCTAGTTGATAACAAAATGTTTGATAACCATGCACATGCATGGTTGTATACTACTCGCATCGAAGAATGTTGCACATGCCACGTTAGTATCAACATGTTGCCCAAAAGCGGGATGGAGGGGAAAAATAAAAGAAAAGAAGAGATTGGGTACATAGAGTCCATAGTGCCCACCCTTAAACAACTTTTGGTCAACCTTAAGGCGTGGGTTACACTAGGTTTACATAATGTACCTTTTACCGAAACATTAGTATTCATGGGGTTACATCACATCCTAGAGTTATGCCTATTGCAATATTGTGACGATGGTGCTAGGGTTATAGTTTGAATGAGTAACCTCAATTTAAAATTTTATTATAATAATAGTATTATCTCTTTCCCTTAAGAAGCATCTAGCTTTTAATCAATGAGATAATTTTCTTATCTTATAAATTACTTTCTCGGACAAATGGTAGACCTTAATAAAATTTGTCTTATTCAATTTTGTTAATTCTAAGAGAACAGCGAATATTAGCATGGGGAAAACTTTGTATATATTATTATGTATATGTATATGTAAATACAATAGTAACATTCCCACATTTAAGTTTAAGCTTATACGTATATATAAAAATCATTATAAACAATTCACTTTTCTTTAACAATCGAATTATTTATATTTTATTATATATATATAATTCGTAATGTAGTAATTAATATTAATTTAGTGATAATGTAAGATTCTTCCAAATAAATTAGTATATATAAAAAAATAATAATATAAAAATATTTCTCACCTTGTTATTTATTTATTTAAAATCTTTAATTGAATTTTAAGGAAACAAAATCTTATTTTATTTTTATTTTTAATTTAAAATCTTGAATAAAATTTTGAGGAACAAAATCCCATTTCTATTTAAAACTCTTGGTTAAATTTTAAAGAAACAAAATCTGATTTTTGTTTAAAACCTTTAATTAAATTTTAAGAAAACAAAAAAACTGATTTTTATCTATAAACTTTAATTAAATTTTAAGGAAACCAAATCCCATTTCTCTCTATTCATGACATCCCATCCTATACCCATTTTAGAATAGAAAAAGTTTTCATTTTGAATTCTTTTTATATACTTAACAAATTTGTAGATCAACATTTCTTTATTTGTTTGCTTTTTCCTATTTACATATTAGATTATTTCCTTCTTTTTTCTAAGGAGATGGGAGACGTGCCAACTAAGTCTCCCTTTCTATATGTATATTTACGCCGAAGGCGTCCCCACGCTCAGTTTTTGCGAGCCTTTTTCATGCCCAACGGTGAAGATCTGTCCACAGGGAATGAAATGCCATCAAATGCTCTGCAGTCGTTCATTGTTTTTCAAAACTCTTCCTCGCTGGTATTGGCCTTTGGCTTCTCCACTTGCCATAGATTTTTCAGCATTTACTCAGGTCGTCAGGATTATTGTCGGTGCATGTTGAGTCATGGGTTTTTAATGCACATGACAATGAATGCCTTGAAGAAGAATATCTGTGCAAAATATCTGATCGGAGTAATCAATGTTGAAGCAGCCAGCATCCTTCACAGGTCAACAGAATGAGGTAAGTCGGTTACCCCTTGAATAGATGCGCCAAACCCTAAATTGATATTCATACTTACATTTGGGTAAAATCTTCTGAAGCAAAAATCTGGGAGGTGTAATTTTCAACATTCTTAGGCCTACTTCTTGTTTATTGTCAATAGTTTCAAGCAGCAACTGTAGACTAAATCTGGGTTTCTCGCACTTTACAACATTCCGCGGCGGTAGGGTTTGAAGCGATCTCTGGCCATTTTTTCTCACCGGCATCATTGATAGCAGACACAATTTGTGTAGATTCTTGCGGTAAGTCACCTGCCATGTTTTGGGAGATTTTATCTTTTGATTTTGTACGCTGTCTATTGTGTAATTTAGTTAAGCCACTCACTTCATACTAAAACAAGGAAATAACGAGTCCCTGTTTACTCTGTATTTACTCACTTCAGGAAGTGTGACATTGAAATGCCTTAAGAATCTTCCCAAAAGCTTCACACCTCATAACATGAACTCGTAAAAATATTATACTCTTACGAATTTTAGATCCGTATCATTCAGCTTTGAAGAGAGTTAAATATGCTTCAAGCACCCCCGCCTTGTCCTTTGTGATGGGTATTTGTGTGGATAAGGCTTTATTATCCATTTGCTTCTGCCTGGACTTGTTCTCCGGAAGCTATCATGGCATGGGGGAAGGGTTTTTTAAATCCTCTTTCAGTTCAATTTGGGCGAAACTGCCTAAAGTAACTTACCCCATAAGGTTACCGAAATAGACAAAAAATAATCATGTGTCTTTCAGATTTCTTCACATGGTCTAGGATGCAGGCCTGTTCGAAGGGCATTGGTTCGGAGAGGGGCGTAAGGGGAAATAGAGTGTGCACCATTAATATAGATAAGGCTCTCCAATCTCTAGGCGACAAAGAAGTTAGTTTCTGCAGACCATGATAATGGTGCAGATATGGACAAACAAATCATGAAATGCCATCGGTCAAAGGGCTGGTTGGAAGGCCATTAGGTGGCATGCTTTGGTGTTGGGTGTAATAACTGGGGAGGCAGAGTAGTTAAGGGGAGTCGAGTGGGAGTAGTTGAGAGAACGTAGGGAGATTCAAAGTTTTGAGCGGCTGCACATCTCACATGCTATACAGGGAGAGATGAGAGGAGAAATAAGGGAGAAGTGTCAAGGAAAAAGGAGAAAAAAAAAGAGGTAGAAAGAAAAAGAAGAGAAGTTGGGGAGTGAACTGTAAGCGAAAAGAGGAGCTAGGCGCAACAGGGCTGAGCATTTGCAGAACATAGAATTAAGCTATGGGAGGTCAGGATGTTTTAGCAAATTATGCTATCATTTTTTTTATTGATTGTTTATTTTGTAAGGCTGAAAACAAATGAAAATGAACTCAACTAGATATTATTTAGGGTCACATTTACATGTTCTTTTGCTGCAAACCATTGTTTAAATATATATGTTTAGTGCCATGGCTCTATTGAAAGTTTACTCCACACAAGGTTTTCCAGATTTATTCCAACTGTTTGAGGCCAACCAGTGATAATGTCTACCATAACAGATACAGGATTAGTCCAAGAAATCATGATATCATTTAGTGTCATTTAACGTTTAACCCATCATTGATATAAATAATAGACAATGACTCTTTCTCTAGTTCGATGCCAAGAAATAATGAAGTGTGATTCTTGCCTGCTTCCAACTTCCTTTTTGAGCAATGGAAAGACTTGTGTTATAAAATGAGATATATTCTATATGACCTTGTTTGGTATCCACTCCATTACAAAGGTGGTCATTGGCCATTGCAACTTGCTGTTTCACAATCCCTCTTCTTTAAATCTTCAGACTTGGCCATAGATTAAGCTATCTTTCAAGGTAAGAAATTTTGCTAAACTGGTATGGATGAGTACCTTATCAAAATCATGAAATGATGATATGTTTCTTTTATTGTTGAATTTATCTGAGTAATATTTATAGATGAGAAGCCTTCTCAGGCAGGCTAAACAATGTACATATTTTTCTCATCCCTTGACTGGGTTTCCATCCCTGCAAACTTACCACCAAGTTAGGCGCTATAGTTATGCATTCAATCTTGCCCAAATAAAATACTAATCCAACTTGTATTGGATGTGTGTATGTGGTCTTTCTTTTGAAATTACCTGTCCATAACAAAATGTTTATTTAAAACCTTTGTTGAGGTTTTCTTAATCTAATATTCCAAATAGTTGTTGTGCTGGGCAATTACAATGTGGCTACCTCAACTTCTTGTATCTGTTCGTGAACTTTCGTATTTGATTTAAAAAAAATAAATCCTGGACCTTTTTACACTTCTGAAATTATATATTATATTTAATTTCTCCCACCCTTGAAATAATCTCTACATTTTCCTTCACTTTTTCTTTTCTATGAAAAAACAGTGATTAGCTTTTCCTGATGTTTTCCACTTTAGTTTTCAAAATTTGGCGAGTTCAAACAATTATGTTAGTTTTAGTTTTAATTTATATTGCAAACTGTTCAAGTTTTTGCTGAAGAAGGATTTAAAATTATTAAAACAATTTTTTTTTTTTGCCAATGTACAACTAGCATCCCAAGGCCTCCGCCAGACAATAACACCCATGTCTGTAGGTTATGCACAAATAGATTCATGGAAAATGCTTCAGAAACTTTCCAGAAAATGCAAAGTTGTAGTTGGAAAGTCATATTTCATAATCTTTGACAGCATTTAGTTTGGCCTCAAGCAACTTGAAATAGCTCTTCACATTTGTGGCTGCAATACTCTAAAGAAAAATTAAAAAAAGAAAGAAAGAAAAGAAAACTATATAGGGCACATGAATTGTCTAGCCACTTACCTCAAAGAAATGTTATCTCATGAAACACAATAACTGTAAGAAAATCACATAGAATGAATTAGTTGAAAAGAGTTCATAATTTTTACAAACAAATAAAACTTTCAGGCTAAACTACACTCCATAACATGCTGCAACTGTTGATTGAATGCCTCACTTAGTCCATCACCAATGAAGAAATAAATGGAGGTGTGATTATTCAGGATTGCCCATATGGTGGTAAACACCACGTTTAAAATGCTTTGAAATTATTTTGATTTCCAAGAAATTTAGCATAAGATTTTATATATAATGTTTCATAATATTATCCTCTTTATTAGTTATTTTGATAGTTTAAATATTCACTTGATGAAGACATTTTCTAAATATGTTAGTTATATAATATTAATCGTAATAGTACCAAATTCATATTATTGTATGTTTTATCTATATTTTGTTCTAGTCATCAAAATCCATAGCTAAACACAATCCCCACTTTCCACTTAATATTCATTAATTATTATATAGTAATTGAGTTATGAAAACAATAGTTTGTATACCTTGTGATAAGTTAGAATAGGTATACGTTAAGTTTTTACTTAGTAACTACGAAGAAAATGTGGTAAGTTAGGTTTCAAACGAACTAAGATTAATTATTGTCAACTGTTGTTTTATGCAAACTGGTGAGCTGCGTTGTGGAAAAAACTGCTCATGCATGGTTGGTCTTTTTGCAATAATATTTCTGGGTTCCTTCCTTCATGCTTCTACCATTCCAGAACATTTTGAATTTTAAAATTTGGCTTAGTAACATAAAAGTTATGCTCATTTAAAATCTGCACCGTTTTTCTGCAAATCAGCAGTTCGAATAGTTACTATTTTGATTTCAAAAAAAAAATATTGAGAAATCTAAGTGCTTTATTCATGACTTTAATATGGTTGAACATATTACGGACTTATATAGGTGATACTTCTTAGAGTTCATGTTCTATAACATATTAGAAAGAGATAAATGTATTATGTAATGTATTCCTTATTGTCTGCATATTAAGGTATTTCATTATATGACTATTGAGTTTTATTTATTCAATCTATAATATTCACTAATAGGTTTTGTCAAATTATCATAGAGTGATTAAGAGTTTTTACTATATTCATTTGTAGGATTAATTTAGCGGCAATATGAATGATCACATTAAGTTCTAAATATGGGTTGGATCTTCTATCTATAGTATTTGTTCTATTTTAACTTTGGATGTTTTGTTTAATTTCGTAACTATGGGAAAAGATAAGTTAATCTTATTATAATAATGCTAATGGAAGAATATTGTCCAATAGAACACTACATAGTTGTAAGATGCAATATTTCCTAACTGCGTATGATACTCATTGTATGGTCTGGCATTGGTTAGTGTCTAGAAAGAGTTTAAAAAAAATATATTCTACATATATCAAATCTTGTATGGAATCCTAGATTACATGAACCATATAATGTACTTAGATTTAAGAAAGGAAACATTGAGTATAGGCTGTATCATTATATAGATTGTTACTTACCTTTGTCTCCTTGAATGAACACTCAAATGTAGAATCTTTTCTTAGTTATGAACATACCTATCATGTTATTCTAACTTTAGATAATGGAGTAAAGTCCCATAGAGGATAGAGATGTTCAAGAGGCATTGCGTCCTTGTCTAGGGTAGAAGTAAATTTGTGAAGAATGTCTTAAATTCATTTTAAGTAGTACATGAGACCCAATTTTTGAAGTGTAACCTTGTACTAAGAGAATTGTATAAAGTTGTTAAATCTAAACCACTCTTATAGTTTTTGACTCATAGAATGAGGGCATATGATGCATTTGAATAGATTATTGAGTTCAGTGTTTATTAGTGTTATTGAGTTATGTTGTGATTGTGATAGTCTTCATTTGAAACTTAGTGGATATACCTTTGTTGGCCAATCAATGGGTTAAAGAAACTCAAGTTGTCGAACTATGATGCCTCTGCGAATCATATACGTAAGCAAGGCCATCAAGTGATGAGCCCCCGAGGCATTAGGTCGGGCCCCTAGGATTGTTCTTTTGAGTCTTTTCTTGGCTTTGTCATTCTCCCTCGATATTATAAACTACCATTTGGGTTGTATAGCTAATCTAGTGTGATCATTGACCATAGTGTGATCATTTACTTTCCAAATATTTTATGCCAGTTCTAACAGATACAAAAATGACTGATATGATAAGCAATTGTTTAAAATATTTAAAATTTCTTAGCATAGTTAATATACTGATGTTTGAAGTTCACAAACTTGTTGCAGTTGTCATTCTGTCTTTCCTCAACAGGTTGAAGAGACTTTACACTCTTCACCTCCAGGTTTAGTGTTGAAGGAAACTAGATAGAAACAGTTCGAAATTATGTTTATTACTATGAAACATACACAAACCCCAAATGCAAACCATCAAATTTTGAAGGCCTGGTAAACCCAAAATATCTGTTCTTTTCTTTCTACGCTGTCATTTTCTTCAGTCTAGCTACTTGGGGGTTTGTTTGAGGATACAAATAGCTTATGGCATTATCAAAACATTTAACTGTACATATCAAAATGAACTTTGTCCATGTCTTTGATCACAATATATGTTTCGCTCCCCATATCTGCCCATATTTCATATATGAATCTTATCAATCAAAATGCGTACTTATATACAAACTTTTTAGCAACAAATTCTTCATTCTATTGTAGAAATCTGCCATCTAATTCAAATGAATACTTTGCACAAAATTGGATAGTTTGTCCAATCTCTCAATGACATATTATGTAGTTCATATCTGCCTTTTAACCATGGTTAACATAATATTTTTTTCACAAACCAAAATAAAATGCTATGTGCCCTCCCATTATTCTAATTTTTTCATTTTTGTTTTGAGAAGTAATCTCTTGTTTTGTCCTCTGTCAAGTACTATTACAGCAAATGCTACTTTTAGATTAAGCCTTTCACTACTTTGCAAGCATTTGCCTACATCTGCACAAGTTCTTTGCAGTAGAAAGCAATTAGTAAGTTTTGATTACAATATGAGATAGGATTATCTAGATTTTGTTTTTGCCAGCTTAGGAACCCAATGGGAAACCAACTAATTGAACGTCCAAGTGATTCATTGGTAACATTCTAATTTTTATTAAGCGAAAATCATGTTATGTTTAGGATTGAGCAATATATGCCTATTTATCTGTGAGGCAATCGGTTTGATAAAGGGAATAAATTATAGTGCATTTTGTTGTTTTCTCAACTAAGATGCAAATCCACATTATGGTATGTTTTAGCCTTTAGATTGAGAATGTTGTCCAAACTCAAAGCAAATGGTTGTTCCTGTCATTGTATTAGATTGTAGGTCTGAAAAGTGAAATCCTGTACTAGCATAAAGCTGACTGGCATTTTTTTCAAAGTACACATGATGCTATCTTTTCACTACTAGATTTAAATTTTGCACCCCCAGGAAGGATGTAAAAAAATTACTTTACAAAGTAGAACTGGTTTGTTGTTGGTTTCTAAGACAAAATATTTGCTGTTTGTTTGTTGCTTGCATAATGATCTAAAAGATTCAAATTATCTTCTTGCACAGTTAGTTGCTATTGGGATGTAGGTTGAAGTTCCTGTCTAAGGTCAAAACTGATCATGACAATTTAGCAAAGTGTTTAAAGTTATGTAAATATTGATGTTCATTATTTTTTCAACTAAATTGTCATGTAGGTCAAGGTGATTTTGTTTGGAGTCACTAGATTGAAAATCTTGTCCAAGCTAAATATCCAAAATCAGTACAATTAGTTCATTGCTCATCCCTGGTACAAAATTCACTCTTTTCATGGTAGGATCAAGTTGATTATGGTAATCATCAAAGCACTTTGGTGCTAGCACTTTGATATTCTCTTTAACTAATTGGATTTGTAGATTTACTTGGTATTATATAATAGCTACTAGCTTGAAAATCCTTAACAAGTTTTATGTAGACAGGTCTTTACTTTCATATCAATCCGAAAGATCTAAGTTATAGGCAGACGTAGATGGCTATTGGTTTGTTAGTAAAGAATATGTTCTTTCCATAGTAGAACAGAGGTGGCTGACAATGGGCCAGAGTATTGTCTACTGTAAAGTTTAGAGAAAATCTTCTGAAGGACAGACAAATCATAAAATGTAAAAAGCATTGTTGTTTTGGATCACAACTTCTTCAACAATTAAGAAGTAGAAAAAATCCATCAAGTCATACATGTACAGATAACTCAGGAACACATAAACTTTTACATTCACAGACCTGGACCAAACAAGTATAAATGAAATTAGAGTGCTCAGACCTGGGTATGATGCTACCACTGTCAAACAGAAGCTCGAACTGATCAAGGAATGCTACATAAATGCTTGTGAACTCCAGATATTGTAAACACCACCGCCCAGATATTCAATCTGATGCATGCTTGAACATGGTAAGTAAGAAAGGTTTAGGAAACAAGGATTCTCCATTATTTGACACCAGCTTTACTGACCAATGTAATCTTTATTTCAGACTGCTGCAATTGAATATATCCCATATAACCTGGCTCTTGTCTTCACTTATTTTGTGTATGACTCAATGCCCTTAGAGTCTTAAACTACAAGTACATCAACAGTTATATAAAATCAGACTCCACTCTTGTTTATTGTAATTCCTTCCTTATTACTTAACCAAGTATGTGTCTATATACTAATTTGAGAACTTTATGGCAGCCTATAGTCTTTTTATGAGAATAGGAAGAATGAAATATCATGCTTTTATTTGGTGCACTGTTGAGTTCAACTTGTTGCTATGACAGATCTATAAATCTGGTAATTTTTAAATTGTTAGTGATGAATGCATTTAATTACTCAATAATTTGGTGGATAAATTGCATGTTCAAGATATATTTTTCTTTCCTTCCTCATAGTTATTATTTTTTTATCATTATACAATGACGTATTATATTTACTTAGTTCCCAATCCATACGGTATGATTCTTTGCTGTTATGTTGTTAATTGTTGCTCTAGGTGAAAAAATAATGACTTAAATTGCAGAAAAAACTGCTCATACATGTTTGAGATCCATGCTAAACGATTTCTGGGTTTTATTTCTCATTATTTCCCCTTTCCAGAACATATTAAACTTTTAAATTTGGTCAAATAGAGTGAAAATTATGTGTGTTTTATTATCACCTATTTTGGTGTGATCAGCAAGCTTAAAATTGTAGAGTGAATATATGTTTCAATTACTTTCAAACTGTTGAGGACAAAATTTAAATTTCATTCATTCATTAGCTTTAAATTGGAACAAGACAAAATAACAAGTACAAACAACAGTTGAAGTGAAGCATGAATCTAAAAACTATTAAATATTATATTGAATTAGCACAGTATAACAATGCTATAGCTATCAAGCTTAACAATTTAGAATATTAAAGTAACAATTTAGTAATAAGACCCGCTTTCTAGTGTCAAATGATGTTCTTTTCTAAGTTTCTAATTCACAAAATTTCCCATCTATACAACGTTTCTAATGCTCCAACCTAACACAAATCTGACATTACCATTTAATTGATCACCAAATATACAAACCCAAAAAACAGTACATATTTAGATTAATTTCTATGTAAAATAAGTTAAGTTGGGATGAGAAAGAATACTTCTTGAAATTTGCTGGTTACCCATTTGGATTCTGAAGTGGAGAAGAGCATTACCACAGAGAAATATACATCCTTTGCAGTTCATGATTTAGATTAAATCCCCATGAGACATGTCCACACAATTTCAAAATGTGTGCATGTATGCATTTCAAATTTTCATAGATCAAAAGCAACCATTAAGCCAAATGAAACTTATACTAGTATAGGTCGCATACATGATTTGCTTAAAATAGAACTATATTGACTTGTTGCTCTTACAAATAGAACTGCACTTACAGGAGATAGAGATATTGCTCTTACAAAGGAATTCAACTATATTTGAGGGTTTTTATTTTAATTTTAAAAAAATTATATGTATTCTTCTAACAACTTGTGTGGTGTATTTGGTTTTGAACATGGAGAGAATTTCAAAGTGAAAAAAATGGGTGTAAATATTAGAGGTGCCATTGTAATTGTTTGACAAAAAATAATATTTTAGAGGATAGTGAATTATTTACTAGCTTCATAGGGAATAGCGAGAAATTGTATCTTCTTATTTTCTTACTATGGTTATATTTTGTAACTTTATTATTTAAAGTTTGGAGATTGAAATCTTAGTGATCATGCAAATTTTGGTTGCATTTTTTTTAGCATCCATTGTGAGGTAAAAGACTTGCAAGTGTGATTTAACATGATATCATTTCTTTGTTTGTAGTGGCTGACAAAGTGCAACAAGAAAGCATTATAGGAAGCGCTTGAAAAGATTAAATCAGGTATTTACTTTGGTTTTCTTAGTTTAAGATACCTTTTAGAGGTTTTTGAATTTTTTGATATAAATATAGAAAATTATTATTAGTGTGTATTATTTGTATGTTACTGTTTTCTGTGGTTGTTCTCAAGAGAGAAGTATAGATATTTACATTTCCATTTTGTTAGTTTTTGCTACCACATTTATTGTTATTGAAAGACTACATTTCTTTAAAAGATGCATATAAACTACTTATTTTGTGTTCCAAATTGAAATGAGATATACTATGGATTTCCCACCAAATATTGTCCTTAACCTAGAAAGTAGCCAAATCAACTAGCTTTAGCCTAGAAACCAAAATACATCATCATATAATAATTTTTGTGTACTACCAATTTCAAATATAGGCTACATTTCTCAAAAAAACTTGCTATATATTTAATTGTCATGATCATTTCACACATTTGTTTGATCTAATGTTTGTAAAGTTCAACATATAGAACATAGTTCTTGTAATTTGTTAATTATTTCTAATTAATTGCCATGTTTTCCTCACTCATTTACATGCTTAAATTCTTATATTGCACTTCTACTTATACCTATATTTTATCCACTCATGTCGGGGCATGGCTACACATGCAAATACTCCAATATGGCTATACATGCAAATACTCCAATACAACCTAGCCCCTCCATGGCAGTGCATCCAACATAGTTAAGTATCTAAGTCATCGTCTACTATTGATGAGCCCGACTCTATTCACACAACTGTCCAACATCTTGTTGTAGTCTTCTATAGTCAACTATAATACGCACTTTATTGGTGAACCTATACTATGCCTACTTATGGCTCCAATATACACAAACAAGATAGACTTCTATAGTCAACTCTAATACTGTTACAAAGAAGAAAAAACAACAAATTTTCCCTGTATTTTCTTTTTGAAGAAAAGCTTCGATATTATAAATATATTTCTTCACCATGCAAATAAATGGTGTTTTTCAAGATTTTATTCTTTCCAATTAAACTCCAACAAAGTGTTATACTATAGAGCTTGCATCAAAGTTACTCATTCACAAACCAATGGTTTGATAAACAACTACATAAGCAATGTGGTCATACACTATGAAGCCTAAGGTTCCCGTCTTTACCTTCCAATTATGGTTTTCCCCATTAACAACAATTGTACAGTTAAGAAGCACCTTTATTTTACTTGTCATAATAGCCAGCTGTAACACTCTTAACTTTCCCGCAGGCACAATTCTTGAACTTGCTCTCACCTCCGAAATGGAAACTCTAACTCCAAATGCCATTGAAGGAATTCTTGCAGGCATGTTTGATCTTGAGCCTACACTACAGGTTACATCCATAGACGCTATACAACAGGCTCATTCAACAAATGTTAAATACCGGGTTCAACTCTCTGATGGTGTCCACACCCATCCAACTTTGCTTCCCAGCCAGTTCAACAATCTTGTTGTTGAAGAAGCAATGGTCATTGGGTCTATTGTCAGCCTTAAAGAATATACATCCAAAGTGTTCGACAAATACACGTATGTCCATTCATTCTCTATTTTTGAATAGTACTCTCATTCATTGATTTGGTTTTCCTAAATCATTTACAACATTCGATTGCAGGGCTATAATTATCAACAACCTTGAAATGGTCTCAAACAAAGCATCGCTCGTTGGTACTCCAACACCTCTTCTGCAGGCTACATCTCGTTTTCCATCTACTAGCTCGCAGGCCCTAGTTGCTTTACACGAAGATGTACGCTCTACCCAACAACCAACCATAGTCCCTTCTAAAATACTCCCCATCAAAACTTTGACCCCATACTATAAGCACTGGTCCATTGAGGGTAGAGCATTAACAAAGACTCCAATCCATGAGTTTCACAAGGCTGACCGAGAAGGAAAAGTATTTGGCTTTGACCTCATTGACAAAGCAGGCTCTGAAATTCATATCACATGCTTCAACGAACTTGTTGATGAGTTTTACAATGTGGTGCACTCTAACAATCTATATATTATCTCTAATGGTCGCATACAAGTTGCTAATAAAAAATACAGCAGCTCAACAAACCCATTTGAAATTTTCCTACAAAAATCATCAACTATAACTCCTTCACCATGTGTAGACTCTACAATCCCCATGGATAGCTTGCATATCAAGAGCATTGATTCCCTACTGTCACTACCTATTAATTCCCTTGTTGATGTTCTTGGCATACTTTTATCTGTCTCCCCTGCATCAACCATTCGTAAGAGAGATGGAACCGAAACAGTCAAGTGTACTGCAACAATCATAGACATGTCATGCTTGACCATTGATGTTACACTTTGGGGCCGTCATTGTGAATTTGAAGGAAAAGAATTATCTGGTTTTCCTCTTCTACCAACCCCTCCAATCATTTTGATCAAATGTGGACGTATAACCTCCTGGCGTGGAAAAGCTCTTGATACTATTTTTGCAACTACAATTGTAATAAATCCAAAATTGTTAGAAGCCTCAACGTTGCATGACTGGTATGCCACTGTAGGGAAAGAGACACCCTTCATTTCCCTCTCAATAGATAATCTTTCTTCCAACAAGTTTTCAAATCCAGTTGACATCATATCGATCACTAATACAAACTCTCCTGAAAAAAGAAATGTTTGTGTAAAGGCAAGCATATCAAAAGTCCACTTGGACAACTTTTATTACCTCTCTTGTCCTCTTATGGTGGGAAATAAGAAATGTAAGAAGAAGGTTGTACAAAAGAGCCCCAATAGCTTTCATTGCCCAAAGTGTTCTAGTGATCTCCCTGGTTGTGATTTTAGCTACATGGTAAAAGTGGATTTGGAGGATGGAACAGGTGCTCTTCTTAAAGCCACTGTATTCGAAGGTCCCGCAAATGGCTTGTTCGGTGTATCAGCTGAAAATTTTCAACTACTTATGGCGGACCCTGATGCTACTAAACACGTGTTGGACCAAGTTGTTGGCCACCAGTTTTTCTTTGAAGTGGCCATCACAATGAATTCATTTGCTGGGAATGAAATACAAAGCTTTGTAATTACAGCGATAAAACCTGTTTAAAGTTTGCAAGTACCTCTTGCTTTCCACAATACTATATAGTGTTTGTTTAATATACTATATAGTGTTTGCTTAAATTGTATAGCTTTTGCTGTTGGCAGTACCACCAATTGTAACCATGTGTTTGTACAATTATAAATAAAATCTATACAAAGCCTTTTTTGATACCAAAAAGTTATCTTGTGCACTTGTTTCAAAATATCATTTCTTGATTTTACATGCAATGTTTTCCAATAAAATATGAATTCTTGTTTTTACACAACATAATTTGACACCTACGTTTTCAAAAACTGTTTTGCAAATTAATATTGCATTGCTCTGTTCCTCAGCAACCCTTATCATGGAAACCCCGGCGGAAAGTATGGAAGCACAGAGATCTCTTCGTAATCATTTGCAACGTTCGAGGTACCAAGCAAATAAGGGGTCTATTAATAGACGAAGAAGAGAAAACCGTCACAATCACCAAGCAAGCTCCTCCACATCCCCACCTTGTCTTTCCAATAACCTCTCCCCATCACAACCATCCACACCCCAAATGCAGCCTACATTACACCCCAGTTCAGCCTCCCAAAACCACCATCGTCCACTTTTTCCTGCAAACTATTACATCGCTAGGAATTCCTTCCGTGCAAAGTTGGATAACCTATCAAACATTTCAACA
This sequence comes from Sequoia sempervirens, assembly GCA_007258455.2. NCBI lineage: Eukaryota > Viridiplantae > Streptophyta > Pinopsida > Cupressales > Cupressaceae > Sequoia > Sequoia sempervirens. The sequence continues at coordinate 33,116 of VDFB02168176.1, forward strand.
TGCCAAATTTGCATGGAACGATATCCGGGAATAAAAACTAGGCTACTAAATGGTAGTAGTGCTTGTTCAAGATGCATTTCAGAAAAAAATGGCCATCGCTTCTCAAAGTGGAACAACATGGACCCTGGAGAGCAGCCCGCTTGTTTACAATGCCTATCTCAGATCGAGGAGATGCTCATATCAAGAGTTAGCCCTATCCTCCAAGTTACTTATGCAAAAGGGGGACAACTAAAATACAGTGGCCACACTATTTGTTTTCCTCAAGATATTACAGTTATTGCAAATTACTTGCCACGTCATATACATGACTTGGATATACTCATAGTAAACAAAAAAAATGTTGATACCCAACAGTATAGTTTCTATGTTTCCAGAGCACATGTTCACGAGGCTTTGCAATTTAAGATTTGTAATGACCCTTACTACAAAGATGTCCAATTAGATGAGGCCTCCCTATTATGCTTGCCTATTGCCTCTACTGACATCTCTGACCTTCTAAATGAAACAACCTCAACTTCAGACCCCCCTGATGTTAGTTTCATGGAAACAAATAATACAACCGAAGAACAATTGCAAGATAATTTGCAAGCAACAACATCATTTGTGTCAAACCTGCCACCTGCACGCACAGAAGTGCAAGAATTGCGAGCGTTGTTGCAATTAGGGGAGGGACGCCCACATCCTACAATTGATTGGCCGCCAATTTCTCTTACACCCCTCAATGAATACACCACTGAAGGACTGTTTGTTATGGCATTTCCAACATTGTTTCCAAAGGGAAAAGCTGCATTCAACCAACAAACTATGAAAGAGGTCAAGCTACATGAATATGCTCTACACCTTCTTAGATTCCATGATAATAGGTTTGGCCAACACCCACGGTTTAGATACTTCATCCTTAATATTCTAATGCGCCATCGTAGCCAGGCCACAACTTCTGTATTCATTCAAAAACACTTGGAAAGTAGATTGCCAACAACAATACTTGAGTTGCGCCAAAGACTCAAGGACCTCCCCGATGAACACCTTGCAGACCAGGTTATGCGTTTCGGCTCAAAAATCCGTGGTACACGTCCCTTCTGGACTCATCGTAGGGGGGAGCTATCTGACATGGTTATTCAAGTTGGTTGCCCTACTCTATTCTTCACCCTCAGTGCAGCAGATACTAAATGGCCAAACTTACACAATGTTATGCCATCACCCGCACCAACAAATCCTACTGCAACTGCGCGATGGAGGATCCAAAATATAGTGCAAAACCCACACCTTGCTGCACTCTACATGCATCACAGATTCACTGCATTTCGTGAGGAGGTTTTGGAGAAGATTCTCTGCACAAATGACTACTGGTACAGGTAAGCATACTCCAACATCATTTATATTTACTTCTTTTCCACATCATTTGCTTAATAACACCTCCTCTGTCCAAGTATGAATGGCAACACCGTGGATCTGCACATGTCCACGGTTTCGTTTGGCTCAAAGATGCTCCTAATATTGCCAAATTACAATGGAATAATCTTGCATCAGTACAAAATGCAATCGACTACATTGACTTGTATGTCTCTGCTTGGAACCCGCGTCCCCACCAAAGCTCAAATGAAACAGCTTCACAGTCTACCTTTGACAACCCTTGCTTAATGGACACAAGAATGATTATGTTATCCACCCCTTCAAATGACTACAATGAATTGCTCAATTGCGTTCAACGCCATACACGTTGTACCTTGCAGACATGTTTGCGGAGGAAAGGATCTATAGTTGAATGCCGCTACAAGGCCCCTTGGACCGTGCAAGACATTTCAACCCTCTCAAATGAGAATGGGCAGCCAAAGCACAACCCTGCTCGTAATGATGACCGAGTGAATCTTCACAACCCCACTATCCTCTCTATTTGGCGCGCAAATGTAGATTGCCAGCCCGTTCTCTCAATAGATGCAGTGCTCAAATATATAGCAAAGTATGCAGCTAAAGCAGAAACCAAATCCGAAACATACCATGCAATGCTATCCCGTATTTCGACAACTTATGATCTTGACAAGCCAGCACCGATAGCTTTTAGAAAAATGCTTGTTGACAACCTTGTTGATCGTGATATTAGTGCTCAAGAAAGTTGCCATCTTTTACTAAAACTTCCACTCTGCTTGTGTAGTCGAACATTTGTTTCTCTAAATGTAAACCAAAAAAACTATCAACGCATTCCACTCTCAGCGACAATTGCATCAGCACACATGAACTACATTGATGCATACATGGCACGTCCTATTTCTTTGGAGGCATTACCACTGATTGAAGTCACTCAGAAGTGGAGCTTCAAAACATCCCGTAAAGAAAACCAATGGAAAGAGCGTTCTTCTCAAGCAATTGTTCGAGTCTCCCCCCGATTCACAAGCATTCCTCCAAAAGACGACCCGAAATTCTCTGACTTCTGCTGGTCAGAATTGGTTCTCTACAAACCTTTTCGTAACATTGCAGTTGATATTGGTTCGTCCCCAACTCATATAGTGGCACAATGGGAGAGGATGGCATGCACGTACCATCCATGGCATGTGCGACGCACTTTACCAGATACGGCCTCCAATACAGACCCTAACTCTCCTTTGAGTGATGTAGAACCCCCACATCATTGCAACCAATCCGAATGGCAAGTGTTGTCAAGTGTACACCCAAGCCATCCACTCCAATTGGATGCACTAGACATGCTAGGTAATCGTGAAATAGACCTTAACCATGACTGGAATACTCATTCCTTGGATCCAATAGAACTCACTGTAGCATCCACCTTCATAGACTCAAACCGCACAACATATCAAGTCCCCCACCCACCCACTCTAAATACCCACCATGACCTTTCATTTGAACAAAATAAAACACTAGATTTAGTGTTGTCGCACCTATCCTCCACCACTTACCAGCCACCACTCAAAATAATAGTTCAAGGAACTGCAGGAACTGGAAAGTCACACCTAATTAAACAAATCAGGTTTGCACTCAATTGTTCTGCTCCAAACGGGAAAACATCGCTATTACTTCTTGCACCAACAGGTGTTGCAGCATTCAACATTGGAGCATCAACAATTCATTCCGCACTTCGCATACCCATCAAAGAAATGGCTCCCTTGCAAGGCCAGACACTAGCAAGCTTCCAAGAGAGAATGCGCTTTGTTCGCTACATTTTAATTGATGAAATGAGCTTCCTCGGGCCCAGGTTGCTTGAGCGCATCGACTATCGCTTGCGCGAAGCTTTCCCGGCACACAACCACACCCCCTTTGGAGGCCGCTCAATCCTGCTCTTTGGAGACCTCGGCCAGCTACCGCCGGTCAAAGACATTCCTATGTACTCTTCCACTTCCTACGGGGGCACCCTATGGCGGAGCTTTCAAACGGTTATTACACTCAACAAAATATTTCGCCAAGCGGGAGAAGATCCAACTCAACTTCTATTTCGTGAGCTCTTGTGCAATTTAAGAAAGGCTGAACCTACAATTGCAGATTGGCAACTGCTAATGTCAAGGTCAAGCTCGGCACTATCATCTACAGAACAAATTGCTTTCTTATCATCCATACATCTTTATGCAACCAATGAAAAAGTCTCACTGCATAATAAGCACATGTTGTTGTCTCTAGCACAGCCCATTGCCATAGCCACTGCAGAACAAATAGGGAGCTCTCTCAACTCAAATCCAGATGATGATCAACTCCAACAAAAGATTCTACTATGTGTCGACCAAAAGGTTATGCTATCTTGTAATTTGTGGACTGATACTGGCCTTGTTAATGGAGCTCTTGGCATAGTAAAACAAATAGTTTACAAGGAGAGTGAAAAACCACCCCAACTCCCTAAGTTTGTTGTTGTTCGATTCAAGAATTACATTGGCCCTGCTTGGAATACAACCAATCCAAAAGATGTCCCTATTACACCAATAAGTCGTGGTGGACGACGCCAAATTCCACTTAAAATGGCATGGGCATTAACCATCCACAAATCACAGGGGCTTACACTTGATATGGCCACCATTGACATTGGCAACATCGATAGACAAGGGTTGACGTTCACAGCAATTTCCAGAGTAACTCATCTCTCTGGTCTTCGTATCCACCCTCCATTCACATTTGATAGATACATACGCATGCAACAAAGCCCTTATGTTGCATGCAGGATCAGCGAGGAAGCTCGATTGTCAGCACTATCGGCATCAACCACTTGAAATGCTCAGCTTATTTTCACTAAAAAAAACATAACAGGTATGTACTCTTATTACTCAATCCTCAAACATACTTTACACTTCTTTCCTCAAACTTCTACCCTCTTTCCAAGATTTCTACTACATCCACTATCATGCTATGGTAAGTTAAAATTTCTGTTATAGAAGATAATAAATAAAAAATCTCTATCCCGTATCAGATTTTGCACTTGATAATATAATATAATATAGAGCAAAAGAGTGAGGTTGCTAAAGCTGGAAAAGGTTGCGATTTTTAAGTCCATTTGATTTTTATTGTCAACTGGTTGCAATAAGATATTCCTTAAATATTACACAAAATGAATCATTTTATTATTCTAAAATTTGTCAGTCAGAGAGTTTTTCTTTTAGTTCTAATTGCTAGATGTAGGGATTCTGTATTTTGCTTCTGCAACTTGCTCATGACTAATTATTACATGCAGATGCAGACCTTTCATTAGTAGGGAAATCAAAATTCATCACTGTCTTGAGAAGCGCAAGAACCATCCAGTCAAGACTGCAGTAATTATCTTATGGTGTATTATAGGGTATACTTCAATGAGAGGTATACTTTCATAATACTGTTATGAAATACATACAAGGTTTTCCAATGAGATGAATTACATTGTATCCGTACTATGCAATGCTACAGGGTATACTTCAACCAGATATGTGGGGAGTTGTACCTTAAGATAGATGGGATTGGGCTACCTTAAGGGAAATGATTGTAAGGAATGGAGTGAGAAATACTCTTCAACTCGCTCCTATGCCAACAGCTTCAACCAGTCAAATTCTTGAATAATGAATGCTTTGAACCTAACACGTCCAATATCTATAGTAGAAGAGTATTAAGGTGAGTGCCTTTTGCCTTTAAGTATGGTACTTGTATTGTATTTTCAAAAGGATATTTAAGTGTAAGCTGTTTATTGAATCTCATACTCATTTGCAAAGTCTTTTAGTTATGCTACTCTTTTCAGGTGTCTCTGAGTTGCTATATGTTGGTTTATAATTAAACAGGACTGTCTAAGAAATCAAGCAGCGTACAATTGATGATATGGCAGCTGAATATTCACATGGATCAACCCAGTTTTGGGAAGCTAACTTCACTGTACTTTTACACTTGGATGACATAGTGTGTAAATCCTATTGCAAAGGCTTGTGACCTCAATGATAGGCATGTTGTAAATTTAGTTTTATTTTGGCATAAACTGTGATCTTCTGGATTGTATCAGGATCTTTTATTAGATCCATATTTAACTTTTACATCTAATAATATTGCCAAAATGTGTATTTATATCCGGTTAAAAGCTTTATGTATTTTGTTTCTGATTTATAGCCTTCACTTAGTTGTATTCCCTGACCATCCTTTGCTGATATTTTAATTTGCATAATTTTTTGACAAGAAGTGCAATCTCTGTCTGTCTTTTGCACCTTTAGAGTAATTTTCAATTGAGAATTTGATATTTGTATATGTGTATGTCTTTGGAATCTTCAAAGGCATTTTCAATGTAGAATTTTATTGGTCCAAGATATGTTCGTAACTAGGACAGCCAACTTATCATCTTATGATATAAATATGCTCAGATCTGAGTAATAAGTACTCAAATTCTTAAGTGTAAATGCAGATACAACTAAAACATGATGCTGGTTATAGTCCAATATGAATGCGATAGCCAACTTATCATCTTATGATCTAAATATTTACAGACTATTTCGTGAACCTATATTTTACTGCAATTTTCAAGGTTTTTGTATTGTGGATTTCACCATTTTTACAGAGATTTCTGTATTGCTACAAGTTTTAAAATATTTACAGCCTATATTTTATTAGTTTATTTCTCGCTATTCATTTCAGAGGGTGACATTCAAAATGTGGATGGTTTGTTCGATTACCATTTATGTCTGTCAATTCGTTTTCTCATTTTCAAAAACAAAAAAAATTCACAACCAAATTTCACTATATTCTCTTCGGCGTACCTATTGCACCCCAAGGTGCGATTGCTATTTTTAAACTACTTAAACTTCTAGTACTACCTTAATGTGCATAATATGATCTGCACTTTTACTTGCATTAAAGTAATATAAACTAATATTTTATTTTTATTTATTTTTCACTCAAAGAAAAAGGAGATGGTAAATACCATCATCATTGCTGGGTGAGTTGGTAGAGAGATTAATTTAAAGTCTGTTAATTGCATTCAGACGCTACTCCCGAGTTATTAATTTCTTATGAGGAGTTCATTCTCAGATGGTGGCGTGAATATACATTTGATTGTGTGCACAAAATCTTTGATCGATTCTCCAATAAGGGTTCCATCTACTTGATCTGACAGGCAATTAATATCTGATAATTGATTTAACCAGCAATTAGTATTTGATATTTGATCTGACCGGCGATCAATATCGGATACTTAATATGTCTGTGCATTGTTATCATTATTATCTTTATTATTATTATTCTTTTGCATAAACGTGGTTGACCGTGTTACTATCAAATTTGGGTCTAAAAGTCAAACTCATTTCTTCAGCTGTGATATGGTCGACTCAGCTATCACCCAACAACGAATTAAAGACATTTATTTCCTGCAACTATTCCCATTACTTTTTCCTGCAACTATTCCCATTACTTACATGCTAGATTGTGGTGAGCAACTGAATAATCTGGAAGGAAACATACGCTGGATTTTAATTTTGAGTCTAAATTATTATTTATTTATTTTACTTGACTGGCAGCAGAGTGAAGCGGCTGCCAACTGACTAGATTCATGGTGGTGGCAAAGAGAATGTCGAACCAGAGGCATGGGGGCGGCGCGACACAGCTGAGATTACTTCTTTTCATTTATCCTTTGTTGTCCCATTATTCCTTTTGCTACACGTTTCTTGCCTTCTTGCCAGGTGGATTTTTTTTTTTGTTTGGAGAGTGATCCGGGGCAGATTGTTGTCCAGATATGATCTATTTATTAATTTTGGCACAAAGAAATGAATCTGGTAAGGAGGACTGAGGATATAAGTTTCCTTCTCTTTGTTTACTCTTTTCAGAGAATTCTTTATTCTTCTTTTTTTTTCTTTCCACATATATAAGACTTAAAATTATTTGCTCAGGAAAAGAAACACGATAGCACTATTGAGACTATCTAAGCTAACAATTGTAGCACAGGATATTTGTTTACACCATTTTATTTGTTTGTTATTTTAACCCAGAAGCTGAAAATGGAAGGCTGCATCGAGATCAATGTCTTTCTTTTGATAAAGTCAGCAGTTGTTCCTATACTATTTCTTTCAACACTTAACTTGGTTTTAGGAAATGATCTATGCCACAGTTTGTTCTACAAACTGAAAATGTCTGCATAATACTAGTACATTTCATTACCATAGTACATGTAATGATATGCAGGTTTTTATTTTCCTCTCGTTGCTTATAACTTCACAGTACACATACTTGTATTTTGCATTGAAACAATATTCACGCCCATTCTAATATATCCCTATTTTACTCAGTATAAAAGCAAGTACTATATTTTCCTTTTTCAAAGGTTCGAATAAACACAGAATATTGGATTATCTGAAAGCTTGAAGCTACTTAGATTTCTATAAATTTTAGTCACAACAATGAAACAAAACCACAGAAATTCATATCCAATATATGGGTACGCAATAGAAAATATGTCAGGTTTTTTTTTTAAATAGACAACCATTTCTCTTTTTTTTAAAATGGTAAATTGTAACTCCATTTCAATACAATCCAACAGAGACAACAACTTCAGTTTCACAATATCCATATTTGCATAGACTTCAACTGATCTGCTCAATCATTAAATCTCTCCACATTTGCTTGACAAAGGTAATTTCTTTTCTACTACAATTTGCATAATCTACTTACAGTATTTTCATTTTGATATTATAGTTACAAACAGAAATTCTTACAGCCATTCCTCAGAATTGTTACATATACACAACAAGAAAATCCCACTTGGAAATTACAACATAAAGCTTCGTTCACTAACAACCTAGATGGTGTTAAATTTTATCTTTGCTTGGAAGATAAACAGAATACACAGTTTTGTATTTACGTTCAGTTGCACACTTTTTTTTTGACAGTCTTCCAAGATTACACATTCAACCACAACGGATTACACTTGAAAGGATCACATAAACCCCTTTCTTTTCCTTTTTTTTTTGGCAAGGAGAATACAACTAGTTTCAACTATGAGCCTTCAACAACCTGCAAGAGGATACAGAAAACTTGTTTTCATGGCCAATAGGGAGTGCTCACCTCCCAACCTTGGGTTGGAAAACCAACCACCCCCCGAGCTAGGAGGTAACCAAGCTACCAGGTACACACAACAATAGAACAACAAGCCATTCCCAACCACAACACTCATACAAAATACTCCCAACCAATATTTACACATTTACATAGGGATTCTTTAAGAATCCAAGGATGGGGATAGAGGTGGACATCACTTCTATATGGGGAGAGTTTTTTTAGCAAATAAAAAAAAAACAAAGACTAAACATCACCATTTTTCTTCTTCTCCATTCCACCCTTTCATCAAGATTATTCATATCATACTCCCACCGTACAACAATCTTCCAAAACACCATACTATCATGAAACAGATTTGGGTATTCATACCCTTCTTGTGCCTCTCCTTCTCAAAGGAGGAACAATCTCCCCATAGAGGTTCCTACACATTCCTATCCCCCACAAGGATTCTCTTCCCACATTGGGTGAGTTTATCCTATACAACCCCAAACCAACACAAGGAAATGCAAAGACATGTAAATGGACAACAACCCATATAACTCATGTTCTCAAACTTCCATACAAAGAGGTAAAAGAAAAGAAAAGTAAAACATACATAAAGATAGAGAAAAAACCTACCTCAAATCCAAGCCAACAATGAGAGAAGTTTGAAGATGAGCTTCAAATCCCTACTCCTTCAAGACCAAGCAAAATTTTCCTTCCTCTAAGCAATCCAAACACCAAGTCCCCCCAAAAGAAGAACCCTTTCCTCTCCTTTCCAAAGGATTCAAATAGGAGTCAAGGGTTAGAAACCCTTGGAGGAGAGTGTGACACATGCCAACCTCCTATTCACTCCCATGGACACACCCTCCACCCCCCTCCCAAAGTTCTCACACATGTGTGAGAACTCTTGGGGAAGTGAAAGGCCAAAGAGTGTTCAACACTCAACAAGGTTTTCAAATCTCATAAATGAGATTTTGGAGCCAACACTCCAATCCCATCCCCAAAATCCGTCACCCTTCTTGATGGCTAATTAAGAAGGGTCACAACTTGCAATTTTGACAAGTTATGGGTTTGATTTGACCCCTAACCCATAGGTGACTATCCTAGGGGTTAATTAAGGGCCAATTAACCCAATTTAAGGACTAATTAAACCTTTGAAAACCCTCAAAAGAGAAATTGGAATTTTAACATAATAAAATAAATCCAACATGCCCCAAAACCCTCAATAAAAGTTTGATTGACTTTAAAAACATAAACTCAAGATTCAACATTAAATCTTTTTAATCACAAATTAAAATACAACACAAGAGGC
>VDFB02168178.1:0-20213 GCA_007258455.2 Sequoia sempervirens
TACTGTATCTATCCAGATACGGTCTGGATGCAGCACTGCCTATATGCTCTGTATACAGGTATGGTATGAAACATTTTGGCATTATCAGATACACATCCGTGAAGTTTCCTATGCAATGTAGAATCAAATGCACAAATAGACATGGGTTAGAAAGTGATGCCCTAGAGTACCCAGTGACTTAGGGCTTCTGACATATCATTCTACAAAACTCTGAAAGGATAAATATTGTTGTTGAAGAATTAAGACATGTTTTCATTTTGATCTTTGAATTTCCAATTGTGTCATCAAATTCTGTTACTTTTGATTTACAATTTATATTCAACGGAGATGTCAATTGAAAACTTTGAATAATGGTAGGACTGTGTTTTGCTTCATCCTTCATGCCTGTCTGCTCACTGGTTGAGTTATTATGAATGGAAATGGATTTTACTTTTTTAACATTAACAAGTTTCTTGCTTCTGACATTTCTTGGTTATGAGTTTGTTTATGGTCTGTGAAATTTGCCTTTGGCAACTTTTTCTGTTTAACATTTTATAGTTTTACTTCTTTCTTTTCTAATCTGTAAAAGTCAATTGCAATGGCTTGCAGCTTCTTATATTTAGTGATAAACAAGAAAAAAAACATCTTTGGTTTCCTGAGTACTTGAAATTTATGCAACATAACTCATAATAAGTTATGTACCAGCTATTGGCAGTGGCATAGCTGAGGTCCATATTTTCAATGTCCATGCTTGTCTTATGATGTTCTTCATATCATTTAATAAATGTGACAATGAAGCCATTAACCATCATGTCTTTTCCGCTCAAGATGTCACTGAATACCTCCCATTACTAATATGAATTGGAAAAGGTCCAAGTTACTCCCAAGTTTGGTCATGGGATCTAAATCCAGGATTATGAAAATTGATCAATATATACATAAATATACAGAATTCCCCTTGTGGGCTTCAATGAGGGGACTCTTATACACAAATTTGGCATGTAGCTTGCCTCTGGCCCAAAAAGAACCTTTTACCTTTTAGTATGCTTCCATTTCTGATTTGCCAATTTATGTCTCTTCGTGCCTTTTTGAAAATCATTTATAAGGTGAGTGTTCCTTGTATGTATAAGTACCTTATATTCTTCTATGTATGAGTGCCTTCTTTATGATGTCTTCCTAAGTTTTGACCATATTTTAATTTTCTTATGCATTCTATCATTCTAGCTACCACAGGGATAATGAAAATGTGACTCCATTTATCTTGCCAAGATTTGTTGCTGCAAGTGCATTTCTTCATCATTTCATTTTCTGACTTTTAATTTTTTATGCATTCTATCATTCTAGCTAGCACAGGGATAATGAAAATGTGACTCCATTTATCTTGCCAAGATTTGTTTCTGCAAGTGCATTTCTTCATCATTTCATTTTCTGACTTTTAGTTTTCTTATGCATTCTATCATTCTAGCTACCACAGGGATAATGAAAATGTGACTCCATTTATCTTGCCAAGATTTGTTGCTGCAATTGCATTTCTTCTTCATTTCATTTTCTGAGACTAATTTTGCTAAGTTACCGGTTGTTTTGGATTAGAGATGCAGATGCAGCGAATCGGTCTGAATGACAAAATTTTTTGGATTTAGATGCGGCAGATGCGGCAATACAAAAACATATAAAAATTCAGAAATATATACATATTTGCAGTAGTAATTGAGTTCAGAATACACCACCATATTAATAGTCTAATAACATAGCAAAAATACATCACCACTTTCATAGTCACTAAGTCAAATATTAAAATATTAGTGATTACTCGATTGTCATGATATAAAATTATAAATTAAAGTTCAAACATAGAATGTCAAACGTTTACAATCAGCCATGGCCCATTATTGATCATTGATCAATCTGAATCATATGGGTCATCAGTATCAAACAAACTAGCATTATTAGATGCTAGATTTTGCGTAGAACCACAAATAGCATTCGTGGCACTCGCACAAGCACTGCCACTAGCAGTAGCAGTAGCACCGACACTACCACTCTCACGATCAGTAGCTGCTTCAGGCTCATACTCATCATCAATATCAAGTGCAGCTAAGTGACTTGTGGAAGCATCCAAGTCAAGCTGCTCTGGCTCAATATCCCACCTCCTTGTGTCTCCTTTGTAGGAAGTTTGCTTGTGTGTAAAGAGGCGCAAGTTTGAATGCACATACACCAAGTCCTCTGCCTTTTTTGAATGCAACCTATTGCGTTTTATTGAGTGGATGAAGGAGTATGTGCTCCAATTCCTCTCTGATGAAGATGAACTAGCAACCTATTAAGAGTCAAGACCAAATTAAATAGTTAAGAGTTACAAAATTTAACTAAACAAAATTATTAATTAATATAAATTATAAATTAAAATTAAAATTACAAACTATAAAACTTACTTGGGATAAGATTTTTATTGCAATTGGTTGGATGTGCATGTATTCTTGCCCATGGAAATACCACCAACTATGACCATCTACCCTATACTTGTCTCGAAGAGCATCAAGATTCTGAGCAACACTACCGGAGCATGCAAAAGCCATGAACTCAGCCCTCACTCGATCACGTTGGTCACGATCAGTGAAGAGTCTCCGAATTGCTGCCTTGTAACCGTGAGCCACTTCAACATCCCTATATGGAGCAACTCTTGATGTAACAGAAAGAAGCTCAGGACTATAATATTTGGGACTCAATGCAAAAGCAAGAAGATGCAATGGAGTGGTCATTTTGTTCCATCTATCAACCATGATTTCCTGTAGCTCTTTGAAGAACTTCTCATCAGGATCTTCCTCTTTTGCATTGATGATGGTTTTCATCTTCTCAATCATTGAGTCGATACCATCATATACTTCTCCCAAACAAGGTCTATCCATGTCTGTGTAACGGATCATGCTCAGTATAGGCTCAGTGAAACTGACCAGGTACTCAACACGATCCCACCAACAATCATCTAGTATCCTTTGCGTGATCCTATTTGCCCTTTCACTGCTAGATTGCTTCCATATGGCCCAATTAGGGCTTATTACCATGGCACAAAGTGCCTCACGAACCTTTATAAGTCGTCTCAACACAATTGTGTTGGAGGCAAAACGGGTCTCTGCAACCTGTTTGGAAATCAAAATTAAAATTAAAATGTAATTTAAATTTACAAAATCAAAATTTAAAATTAAAAGAAACCTAAAAATTTAAGAATATTGAGAATTTCAATTAACTTACCTTCAACAATTCCAATTTTGAGAATTGTCTAAATATTCCTTGTGTCATATGGTGGTTGGTGACAAACATCTGGATGTCTTCGCCCTCAGCATACACCTGTTTGATCTACTCAATTTTGGATCCAATTTTTTGTAGCATTAGATTGAGGGAGTGGACAGCACAAGGTGTCCAAAAAATGTGTGGATACTTCTCCTCAATCAATAACCCAGCAGCCCTACAATTTCTGGCATTGTCGGTTATAACTTGCACAACATTTTGATGGCCCACATCTTCAATGGCTTGGCAAAGGATGTTAGCAATAAATGGACCATCTTTCACCTGTCAATCCACTGCTCTCAAAAACATTGCCCCTTTAGGGGACACGGCAATAACATTGATCAATGGGCAATTTTTTGCATCTTTCCATCCATCAGAAACGATGGTCACCCCTGTTTCAATCCATGAATCCCTTATGGGCTTCAAAGAGTCTGCTACATGTTTCACCTCTTTCTCCAATAAGGTGCAACGCACCTTCTCAAAACTTGGGCCCTTATACCCCTTTGGAACCTCATTAATAGATTTCACCATTTTTTGCCAATATGGTGAACGAACAACGTTGAATGCCAATCCATTGGCATAGACACATCTTGCTATGTCTTGATCAGCAATCTCTCTTGCCTCATTCTGAAATGAAACTTCCATCGGTCCCTTAGATCTTTTATTTGATGAGGGCACGGTTTGCTCTTGAGGGATGTTTATAAATGGATGGCTTTCTGTAGGTGGAATATAAGTAGGTGGTGTAGGGGGTTTCATGAATTGAGATCCTTTCTTCAAAGGATGGTTTTTTTTAGCACTAGTAGCTTTTTGATCTGCTTTTTCTTGCTCAGCAATATATTTCAACACTATGTCATCTGCAAGGCCTTTGCCATCACCTTCTGGAGGTCCCGGACAAGGTTTGATGCCAATATCAGGGATACTACACAAGTGGGCTTTGACTCGACTGTATGAGCTCGTGTATTGAACTTTGCAATGACCACAAATCCAAATAAATACTCCACCACCTGGACATTGTTGAACCATTTCTACAAATTTCCAAAGGGGAGAGGTTGCACTTATTTTGAAACGAGATTGGCCTGAATTAGAAGCAGATGCCATTGTAATACCTAAGGGCCAGGGCACAATAGATTGAAATAATTTTGGTATTGAAATTTGAAACTAAAAAGCGTAAAAGAATGAGAACAATCAACAAAAGTTATAGTAATACAATAAAAACAAAACTAAATAGTTCATTTGTTAAACAGAAACTTAAACAAAATGTAAAAAAAAAATCAAAAAATTTCAAAGAAACCTACCTTTTTTGAACAAATCTTGCTCTACAGTCTTCTTGAATCTTGGCAAACACTTGCAAGTGCTTAGGAATAGCACAGCAATCAACCTTGAACCACCAACGATCAGCCTTCAACTCTGTTCGAGCTTGTGCAAGCAAAAGAGCAAGTTCAGCAATGGAGGCAAAAAAATTCGTTTTTCTTTCACAAATTGTTAAAATGAAGTTGTTTTTACCTTTTTAGTGTGTTTGGAGGTCGAAATTAGGGTTGCAATGAATATTTTAATGTTTAGAAGTCAACATAAGGTCAAACAAACAATAAAAAATGATTAAAAAAAGTCATTTTTTTTCAAACTGGGCTTTTTGACGCGAAATTCGGCTCGGATTTGGCTCGGATTCTTCATGCCGAATCCTGGAAGAATCCACAGTGAGCTGAAGAATCTGATACGTATCCGCAGGCCAAAAACCGAATCCTGGACGAATCTGTACCGTACCGTACCCGAATCGTACAGTATCGTATCTGGAGGCTAGGTATTAGAATGTTAACAACAATTTTACGAAATGCAGTCAAGAAAAAAACCACTTTTGCCCTCCTGGGCACTCAAAATGCATGAGAAGTTCTGTACCGGCTATTGGCGATGGCATACCCTAGGGTCATGTTAAAGTTTCTCATGCTAGTCTTATGGTCATCATAAACATGACAATTAAACTGTTTTTTTCATGTCTCTGCCATACTAAACATCATTGACTTCCTCTGTTAGAATTCAGCAGTAATGATTGTCAAGGTTTAAACCCAGGAGTATAAAATTTGAACAATGTATTAGATAAAATTAAATGGAAAGAATTGCCCTAATGGGCTTTTACAATGATGTCTCATATGCCAAATTGGTATCTGGTCTAGTTGTGACCTTAAAGTCAAACTTTTACCTTTCAATGTGTTTCCATTTCTGGTTTGCCATTTATGACCCTTATCACCTTTATGGAAAATCATTTATGAGATGAACTCTTTGTATGTTTTCTTTACGATGTCTTTAGTTGTAAGTTTTAACCATCTTTCAATTTTCATAGGTATTATATTGTTCTCATACCAAGGGGATAATTAATATGTGAACTTGCATTTACCTTGCCAAGATTTCTTGCTGCAAGTACATTTCTTCTAATGTTTATCTCTCCTGAAACTAATTGTGCAATGCCATCAAGAATATCCATAAATAATGTCCCCTTCATGGAATTCATCATGATTTACTTCTGCCTCTCAATTATCCAAAATGGATTTGCTCAATACGACTGTTTTCCATTTCTATCTTTGCCAGTTCTGAATGTTGTATATGTTGGAGTCTTCAACGCATTTTAGGGTGACCTTTCTTGTTGGCAGGGAAAATACCCCTCTGGGATCTAAAGTGTGAGAGGGTGACCTAAGTGAGCAAGCTGAACTGATACACAAGCATTGACTTCTCAAGGGGTTTTTTCTTGCCAATTATTCTTTAGGAAACTTCAGCTCCACGATTCTGTTGTAAAGTTATCAATGGAATTTTAAGCGATTTACGTGATGTCCCCTAAAGCTAGGCAGTTCTTGGGAGCGATGTGTTAGCCCTTTATTGGACCCTTATTAGATGCTTGAGGATTAGTTAAGAGAAGTCCGATGGTACTACGGAAGGTTGTTTTGTTCTTATTTTTAGGCCGTGGTTGGATCCGCGATGGCGTTGGCATTTCAGGAGTCCACAGCTTCTGACGACACAAGAATATTCTGAGTTTTGAGCAAGTTATGAATTTTTAAGTGATTGAGTTAATTATTTAACTTAATGCCTTTTATTATAGTCACATCGACTTTAATACATTTTTTATATCACTTAAAATATTCTAAAAGGTGATTTAATATTTTAATGACTTAAAATATTATAAGTGCACTTACTCAAAGTATTAAGTCTTGACTATTGAAAAAGACTTCATTAAATATTAAAAGATTTAAATGATTGCAAAAGGGCATATTTTCTTGAAATGTGTGCCATTTAGGTATAAAGCAATCCTGGGAAATGACAAACTCACCTTTTTGATATTTTGACTTTGCCTTGAGCATTTTTCCTGTGCATTCTCCTGTAAGCAGGGTTTGAACAAACTGCCATTGAAGAACGATACCTCTTCAATGTGAGCACTCTTGAGATTGTGAAAGATCAATCGAATCAGTGCATGTTGAGAGCTTCAGCCAGAGGTTCTACAGATTTAGACAGAGATTATATATTTTGAGATTGCTTATTGTTTACAATAATTGAGGGTTTCCTCCTGGTGGCGCATCCTTCTACAGCTTCAGAGACTTCCATCAGAGATTCTACCTCTTCTTTCCTTGGCCGTACGGCCTACCTTAGAGATTAATTGTTACTAGAGAAGTGTGAAGAGGAGAGTTAGAAGAAACTCCTTCTTTACTCATTTACATTGCTTCATCTTTGGCGTCTTGCATTTTGAGCATTTTATTGCTTACGATTTGTGAGTGGGAGAAGTTAGATGGAGGCTTGGCATCCCTATTTAATAGGTTTCCTCAATCTTCTGTCTATTCAATAAATATTGATCATATCCCTATTTCAATCTCTCTTTCATTCTCTTCATTATCTCCGCTATATACGTCTATTAAACTTTCTCTAAAAAATTAAATAACACATAAAGACTTAAGAAAATAAGGGTTTTGAGTTGAGAGCTAGCAGGGCTCATCACAGTGGTATCAGAGCTCACATCCTGCCAGCTTGTGGGGTTTGAGAAATTTATGAAGTCACACAAAGAGGGTTTTGGCAAATTCTATTCCAGAGGGGGTCCTAGAAATTAGAGAGGTGATCAAAATCCTTTCCCACCGTTTCCGTTTGCAGATCAGGAGGAGGAATTAGATTGGGATAATATGGCGAACAGGGCAGGAGAAAGTTCTCACAGGAATCCTTGGGAGGATGAGGACAGAGAAGCTAAAGACGTGCTCAGAGGTATGGTTGCAGGGCAAGAACAGGTGGCGACTATTCTTCAACAACTCAGCACGAATGTCCAAAATTTGACCATTAATAGAACTCAGAATCTGGAACTAGATCGAGAAGGCAGTATTCACAGAGAGCCTCAGAGAAACATAGCTCCAGCACGCACCTTTGAGAGAGCTACATGTCCTACTTTTACCAGAGATGATGCTGAGGAAGTGGACGAAGCTGAACAGGGTGGCGAGATTAATTTTGCAGATAACATTATGGCTATGCATGATGAGTGGGATAATTTGCCACCGAGGGTTAAGGAGCACCTTAACTTCGACAGATTCATGAGCCAGAAGAGAGAACACACCAGGAGCAGGAATGACAGGCGGCCTAAACACAAGCAGAATGATCTCAGACAGGCTACAAACAAACTAACCTTAGTACATTATGATGGCAGTGGTAGGGTTACAGCACGTGCCTGGGTTAGTAAACTTGACACATTCTTGACACTACGCCCCATGCCAGAGGAGGATGCCATTCGTTTTGCAGCACTTCACCTTGATGGCGTGGCACATGACTGGTGGATTCATGGTATGGCTACTCTTCATCATGACAGGATCACCTCATACCAGGAGTTTACTGATAGACTGGTAGAGAGATTTGACAGAAGGGATCCTGAGCTATTCTTCAGAGATTTGGCACAACTGAAACAGTTAGGTAGCTTGGAATCGTACATTGGTGAATTCCAAAGACTATACAGCGATGGTGATACGGAATCGAAGAAGGCTAAGTCATATTATTATTCATTAGGGTCTTTTTCGAGGCCACTAGAGTTTGGATAAAAGCATTTGATCCACCTACTTTACAGGAGGCTATGAGGAAAGCTCGCAGCATGGAGCTATCTACACCTCATAAGCCATTTGGCTCGAAGCCTACCACCTCATACACGGAGAATAAATCAGATCCAAAGAAGGCTGATAATGCAGATCAAAAGAAGAAATTTACAGCCCCTTTAGATCGAGAAACCATGAATGATTTACGAAGAAGAAAACTCTATTTTTACTGCAAGGGTCCGTATGACTTTGATCATGACTGCCCCCTCAAACCTAAAGGGCAAAACAAGCACATGGAGTGGTTTTATGAGGGAGAAGCGTTGACTGATTTTTCTGATCAGCAAGCTCCAATCTATGATACAGATGGAGAAGAGTCAGAAAACGAGGCAGAAATTGTAGTGGAAACAAAACTAAAAGAGGCTCATATGTCCAGCATGCAGAAAAAGGGTTCTTTCAGACTCCGTGGGATCCTAGCTGGTCAAACGGTCATATCTCTTCTAGATACTGGTGCAACTCACAACTTCATAGATTCATGGTTAGTAGAGAAACGGGGAATTCAAACTCAGCAGTTTGAAGGCATACGTTTGAAGGTTGCAGATGGATACACTCTCAACTGTGAGAGGATGATACCTGACTTGCCTTTGAAACTTAACAATTTTGAGTTCAAGGCAGATTTTTATGTGGTGAATATGGGAGGAACGGATATAGTTCTTGGCATGAAGTGGCTTCATGCAATAGGAGAGTTCACGCTTAATTTGCGTGACATGGAGATGAAATTCACCATTGATGGCACAAATCATATTCTTAAAGCCATCAAGGACAACAACCTTAGAGAGATTTCACTTCGGAGAATGGAACGTTTGATTCGTAATGATATGGTAGAGTGGGCTGCTGAGTGCAAGCTAATGCCTTCACAGTTGGAGCAGCAAGCTTCTTCTTACCATCCAGATGTGCAGGAACTTCGAATCAAACATGCGAAGGTGTTCAATGCAATTCCACCTGGTAGACCTCCTGATAGAGGTATTGAGCATATTATAGAGCTGGATGAGGGCACGAAGCCGATCATGATTATTCCTTACCGGCACCCCAAGCGTCTGAAAGATGAGATTGAGAAAACTATTCAGGAGTTGTTAGCTATGGGGCACATTAGGCCGAGTAAGTCACCCTTTGCTTCATCAATTGTTTTGGTGAAGAAAAAGGATGGTACACTCAGGATGTGTATTGACTACAGAATGCTCAACAGGAAGACAATTAAAAACAGGTATCCTATTCCACGGATAGATGAGTTGATAGACGAGCTTCATGGAGCTTGCTACTTCTCAAAGATTGATTTGAGGACAGGGTATCATCAGATCAGAGTCCGAGAGGAGGACATAGAGAAAACTGCATTCAAATGTCACTGTGGACACTTTGATTTCTTGGTTATGCCATTCGGTTTAACCAATGCTCCAGCCACGTTTCAGTCTACAATGAACAGGGTTTTCCATCCTCACTGGAGGAAATTTGTATTGGTGTTCTTCGACGATATCCTGGTTTATAGCAAATCATGGGAGGAACACATGGTTCACTTGGATGAGGTACCGAAAGTATACTGGATGTAGGAGTCCTCAGACGCCAAGGAGTCCAAGGGTGTTTAGGCACAAGGCAGCTTTTATATCCGGACACATCATCGGGCCAAGGCAAGAGTCGCGATGGATCCAGAAGCGTTCCAGCCATCGGATTGGCCTACACCAGAGACTCGACACGCCTTGGGTTTTGTAGATTGTGTGCCTCTATCAAGCCTGGCTTGTTAGTGGTTCTTCGCCAAGACACGCTACTTCACTAACTAATTTGACTAAGAAAGGTGCTTTTGTATGGACACCACTAGCACAGGCATGCTTTGAGAAGTTCAAACTTCTCATGACTACGTGTCCAGTTTTGGCTCTACCGGACTTCACTAAACCCTTTGAGTTACATTGCGATGCCAGTGGTGAGGGTATTGGTGCAGTTATCATGCAGGATCGACACCCGATAGCTTTCGAGAGCAGGAAGTTAAGAGGTCCTGAACGGAGCTTCAGTATCTATGATAAGGAAATGTTGGCCATCATGCATGCCATGGCCAAATTCAGGCAGTATTTGATTGGTAGTAAATTCACTGTGAAAACCGATCATAATAGTCTGAAGCATTTTCTTGGGCAGCGAGATCTTAATGAGAGGCAACAAAAATGGGTCAGCAAGCTTCAGTCCTATGATTTTGACATCTCCTATGTCAAGGGCACTCAGAATGTGGTTGCTGATGCTTTATCTCGCCGTCCTCACTTGAGCTCTATTACACTGGTTTCAGAGGACTGGAGACATCTGATAGTAGCAGAGTATGCTAAGGACCCATGGGCTTCTAGCATAGTTGATGGATCAGTACAGGATGACAGGTATTCACTTGTAGATGACCTTATCATCTACAAAGGGAGGATTTTATTGGTCCCAGGTTCTGAGATGAGGGACAGGGTTTTGAGGTCATTCCATGATTCACCCATGGCAGGACATCCCGGTTACTTTAAGACCTATAGGCAGGTACGGGAGAGATTCTCTTGGAAGGGTCTCAAGTCTTATGTTCTCCAGTATGTCAGGGAATGTCTTGTTTGTCAGCAGAACAAGCAAGAGCACACATACCCTGTAGGTCTACTACAACCGCTTCCTATTCCTGAGAGGAAGTGGGATTGTTTATCCATGGACTTCGTCACGGGCTTGCCAAAAGCTCAAGGGAAGGACAGTATTTTCGTGGTGGTAGATCGATTGACGAAATATGCACACTTTTTCGCAATCACTACTACACACACGGCTACTCAGGTGGCAAATTTGTTCTTCCGAGAGGTATTCAGGCTGCACGGTTTACCTCGCAGTATAGTTAGCGACAGGGACAGCAGATTTATGAGTAACTTCTGGCAGGAGTTATTCAAGCTTTGTGGGACAGAGCTCACCCCTAGTACCAGCTACCACCCCCAGACAGATGGGCAGACGGAGATCGTCAACAAATGGGTGGAAGGGTACTTGCGTAACTATAGTTCAGGGCAGCAGAAGGCATGGGTGAGGTGGTTGTACCTATGTGAGTACTGCTACAACACCACCCATCACATGAGCATCCAGATGACACCTTATCGTGCATTATATGGATACGATCCTCCTAGCTTTCTTGACTTATTGCTGAGTGACAGTAGAGTTCCCAGTGCTGGTGATTTATTACAGGAGAACTAGGATATTATGAGGGCACTCAGGGAGAATATACAGAAAGCCCAAAATCAGCAAAAACAATATGCTGATCAGAGACGAGTAGAGCGGTCTTTCGAGATCGATGATTTGGTGTACCTGATGCTTCAGCCTTATAGGCAGTCTACCCTTCGTAAGAAGGGCTCCGAGAAACTTAAGCCGCGATACTATGGGCCTTTCAGAGTTGTCAGACGTGTGGGTCAAGTGGCTTATGAGTTAGATCTTCCGGTGGACAGTAGGGTTCACAACGTGTTCCATGTGTCGTGCCTCAAAAAGGTGTTGGGACAACACGTAATTCCTTCTATTGATTTGCCACCCCTGGATGATGAGGGGAAACTGGTTTTGATACCTGAGGCCATTCCCCGATTCCGTGAGAGCCGCCATCTCTGAGGCTGCCATCGTAATACTGTTAAGTGGAGGATCTACAAAAGGCAGGATGCCACTTGGGAGAGTGACGTAATTCTTCTTCAAAGATCAAGCTTTGAGCGCCTGTTTCAGGACAAGCAAATTCTGGGAGGGCGGACTGATGTCCCTCGCTAGACAGCTCTCTCGAAATGTGTTAGCCCTTTGTCAGACCCTGTAATAGCTGATTGGTTAGAGGGTCGGTACATTTTGAGAGAGAGTTTGATCATTTGGTTTTCGTGAGCTCGACCTGGTTCACAAAGAAAGGCATGGTATTTCTGTGAGTCCAACAACCTTGACTTGACGTAGATATTCGAAGCTTTGAGCCAGTTATGGAATTTTAAGTGATTAAGTTAATTATTTAACTTAATGCCTTTTTTATTAAAGTCACATTGACTTTAATATATTTTATATCACTTAAAATGTTCAAAAGGAGATTTAATATTTTAATGACTTAAAATATTAAAAAGGTGCGCTCAAGTATTAAGTGGAAACTATTGAAAAAGACTTAATACAATATTAAAAGATTTTAATGATTGAAAAAGGCATATTTTTCTTGAAATGTGTGCCATTTGGGTATTAAGCATTTCTCTGGCAATAGAAAATCATCTTTGACAATTTCACTTTGCCTTGTGCTATTTTCTCCTGTGCATTCTTCTGTGACCAGGGTTTGAACATTTTGTCCATTGAGGAACGATAACTCTTCAGTATTGAGTGCTTTTGAGGCTGTGAAAGATCAGCTGAATCAGTACAGTTGAGAGCTTCACACAGAGGTTCTACAGATACAGACAGAGGTTTTATATATTCAGAATGCTTGTTGTTTGCGAATAAATGAGGGGTTCTACTGGTGGCGCATCCTTTTCAGAGTCAGAGGTTTCCAGCAGAGATTCCTTGCATTCTTTTCTTAGCCGTACGGCCTACCTTGGATAGTGTGCCATAGAGAGGCGTGTGAAGGGTTAGGCTGAAACGCCTCCCTTTTGTGTGATTTTTGTCTTCTATCATTGGCGCCTAGCAATTTCAGAGGATTGTATCCAGTTTCGAGGCAGGAGAAATCACATCTGGAGATTTGGCGTGCTTATATGCTTGATTTCACCATTTCCGGCTGTCAAACTGGCAAATTCTTTAATTAAATAATCTGGAGCTATTCTGGTATGTGTATCATTTGCATTCTATTTGTCTCAATAAAATAATGCAATCTACACTCTCTTTCTGAAGCAAATAGTGTTAATTTTCATTTTATGAGCAATTATGATGTGCGCCCCTTCTCTTCTGTCTATCAAACATTCTCTAAAAAAATTAAATAACACATAAAGACTTAAGAAAAATAAGGGTTTTGAGTTGAGAGCCAGCAGGGCTCATCACACTATATTTGTGCAATAATTCATTTCTTTTTACAAGAATAATGATAATACCATCATCATTAACAATAGATGTATTTTCGTAAATAAATAACCATTCACCTTTTTCATTTTCAAATGCCACAAATAAAACAATTATTTATTCCATTGTTTCACATTCATATGAAAGAAAATTCATTAACGATATTAACGCCCATAATTTCAATGTCTTAAATTATTAAGTCCTAGGGGAATGTAACATACTCCTCCCCTTATGAATCATCGTCCTCGATGATTACTTATTTATAAATTCAAGTTCTAAAATCAAAATTCCATATGGTTTGAAAATAAATAAGGAAAATTCTGAAGGACTTCTTCATAGTCCTCCCAGGTGGCATTCTCTTCGGAATGTTGGTCCCACTGGACCTTACATTGGACCACCTCCCGATTACGTAAGCACAACTTAGGCGTCTCGAGCACTCGAATTGGCTCTAAAGTAATCACCCCTGGATCCTGCACCTACAAGGATTTTCAGTCAATCATATGTTCAAAATTTGCAAAATATTTCTTAAGGTAAGAAACATGAAACACATTGTGCAATCGGGCGAGAGCTAGTGGTAGAGCAATTCTGTAAGCCACTGGATTGATCACTTCCAATACTTCAAATGGTCCCACATATCTTGGGTCGAGCTTTGAGGTCTTTCCAAATTTTATTGAGCTTTTCTTAGGTTTGACACGCAAGAGGACTTTGTCTCCCACTGCAAACTGTCTTGGAGTTCGCTTTGCATCAGCATAACTCTTCTGACGGTCATTAGCTTCTTTCAACCGCTACTTAATTAATTTGACGTATTCTTCCATTTCTTGGAGCATTTCTGGCCCTAAAATAATCATGTCTTCTATCCTATTCCAACTGATTGGAGTCCTACATTTCCTGCCATATAGAGCTTCAAATGGCACCATTTTAATAGATGACTGATACAAATTATTATAGGAAAATTCTACCAAAGGCAAATATTCCTCCCACTTACTTTGTTGATCCATACAATACATTCTGAGGAGGTCTTCCAATATCTGATTAACCCTTTCTGTTTGGCCATTTGTTTCAGGATGATAAGTTGTACTGATGTTTAATTGCGTACCTAATGTTGAAAATAGTGTTTGCCAAAATCTTGATGTTATTCTGGCATCTCTATCTGAAATGATCTTCGGTATTCCATGCAAACGAAATATTTCTTGTACAATTTTTTGTGCAATTACTGAAGCCCCATCTGAAAAATTCTCTAGTATGAAGTGAGCCACCTTGGTAAGTCTATCTACTACCACCAATATGGTATTATGCCTATTCCTTGTCGTTGGTAACCCTTGTACGAAATCCATACTTATGATCTGCCACTTCCAATCTGGTATACTATGAGGTTGTAATAACCCTGCTGGATGTTGATGTTCAACTTTGACCTTCTGACACTCGAAGCATCCTGCAACATACCTAGCTGCATCCTTCTTCATTCCCTTCCAAAAATATAGTGGTTTCACATCTGCTAACATCTTGGTTATTCTGGGATGACCTGAATATGGTGCGCTATGAGTTTCTTTCCAAATCGTTGCCCTTAGTTCTGATGAATTTGGAATGTACATCTGGCCCTTGAATCTCAAAAGTCCATCCTATTCTACCTGGAATTATTCATAATTAGAATTTTGTGAGTTTGACTAAAGAGCTTCTTGTACCTGATTATAGTAGTCATCCTCTTTAAGTTTTTGTAGAACTTGCGTTCTGAAATCGGTGTGGATAGTTGCCATAGCAGTTATGTGCCTTCTTCGACTTAAGGCATCAACTACTTTATTCTCCTTGCCCTTTATATAGCTGATCTCGAAATCATAGTCATATATTAACTCCATCCATCTTCTTTGTCGTACATTTAGGTTGGGTTGAGTAAATAGGTATTTCAACCCTTGTTGATCCGACTTAAGCTCAAAGGTCTTTCCAAGTAAATAATGTCACCACATTTGTAGGGCATGTACTATCACTGCTAGTTCGAGATCATGTGGTGCATAATTTTGTTCATACTGTTTCAGTTTCCTAGATTCATAGGCCACCACCTTTCCTTCCTGCATTAATACTCCTCCTAGTCCATCTCCAGACGCATCTATTATTACTACAAAATGCCCATTCGGATCTGGTACGATCAAGATTGGTGCAGTTGTCAATCTTTCCTTCAAGGTGTCAAATGCTTCCTGGCACTTCGCTGTCCATTCGAACCTTCTTCCTTTTCTTTGGAGAGACGTGATAGGATGGGCGATTCTAGAAAAGTCTTTGACATATCTTCAATAATATCTAGCCAATCCCATAAAGCTTTTGACCTCATGAACATTTTTAGGTACTGGCCAATTCACTATTGCTTCTATTTTTGTTGAATCTACGACGATTCCCTTAGCAGAGATTATATGTCCTAGGTACTACATTTCTTTCTAAAAGAAGGTACATTTCGATAATTTTCCATAAAGTTTATTCTCTCTCAGCCATTGATAAACTATTTGAAGGTGTTGGAGATACTCTTCCTCATTTTTAGAATAGATGAGTATGTCATCAAGAAAAACCAATACGAATTTATCTAAACAATCTCTGAATATGTTGTTCATCAGATTCATAAATGCAGCTGGGGCATTGGTAAGTCCAAAAGGCATGACTATAAACTCGTAATGTCCATATCTGGTTCAAAAAGTTATTTTATGGACATCTTCCTCCTTTAGTCTGATTTGATGGTACCCTGATCTTAGATCTATCTTGGAGAACACTGTTGCCCCTTTCATCTGATCAAATAGGTCATTTATATGAGGTAAAGGGTATTTATTCCAGATAGTAAGCTTGTTCAGCATTCTGTAATCTATACACAGGTGAAGGGTTCCATCCTTTTTTTTCACAAATATAACTGGAGCACCCCAAGGTGAAACACTAGGTCGTATCAAACCTTTATCCAACAATTCCTACAATTGAGTTTTTAGCTCCATCAACTCCACAATAGTCATTTGATAAGGTGCCTTAGAGACTGGCTCAACTCCTGGAACCAAGTCGATGGTGAAGTCAAACACTCTCCTTGGTGGTAACCCAGACAACTCTTCAGGAAACATGTCTTGGTATTCCCAAAGGTAGGGATACTTGTCAGCAAAAGTTTCTTCTTTGAAATCGATCTCCATTTCCCCTTTCTGACTCTGGGCTTGCATTATCATATCATCAAGGTATGTGCTTTCTTTATATTCTCCAACTTCCTCCATTTTGACCACAAATATTTGACATCCCTTCCTCTTGTTTCTTTTGAGTTGCATGGCTGATATTTGTTGTGTCCTGAATTCTCGTTGTACCCCATGTATCTTTGCGGAATTTCCTAAGTCATCCATGCAATCTACAATTTTGGTATAACAGTCTACCTTTTCCTTGTGTTCCCTTAGCCAATTCATCCCAATGATTATATTGTAGGATCCTAGAGGCACTACATACAGGTTAACCTCTGTAGCGAAGCCTAGAAGTTCTATCCTAGCTTCAAACAGACACTACTCTACCCAAGCTCTCATCTGATTAGTGTATTCTTCAGTCCAGGAATTAGCCATGTACCTAGTTCTTTTAGGAAATTTATGCAATATCTTAGGTGATATGAAACTTTCTGTGGCTCCTGTATCAATTAATATGGTTACGGGGTTTCCATAGAGCATACCTAGAGTCTCTATAGGGGTAGCTTGATACTCAGCTTGTCAATTGTCGATTGTAGCATGAATTCGTTGTTGAAATGCTATTTGTTGAGGTGGTAAGGGCTTCCGCTACTGTTGTCCCTGTTGATTCTTATGTGGGCACTGATTGGCATAATGTTCACCTCTACAATTAAAACACCCTCCAGGTGGTCCTTTCTTTTATGCTCCTTTATTTGCAGTGGTTTCATCTTTCTTATTATTATTGAAATTATTCCTTTTGTCCCTCTTTCTTTCAAATTTGTCATTCTTGTAACCCTTCTTTTTGAAATTTTGGTGAGTCTGCTCCCACTTGCCTTTGTTGCGCTTCCAGTCCCAGAAATAGTCATCTTTCTTCAGCCTATGTTCTTGTCTAACTGCCTTTTCATAGGCCTCATCCCTCGGAATATTCCGAGCCAAATTTTTCACTCAAATTACAAGCAGTGCACCCGTTAAGGTTAGATGGATAAACCAAAACGTGCAAGGAAGCAACTCTAACCAAAATGGCGCCGATGATGGCGAGCATTGGTCAGAGGATCTTCTACTCTAAATACAGAAAGGAACTCAACGCCAAGTATGTGCTACCCAATCCAATGCGGAGTGAGGGGCGACCATATGACGGAGTGATTACAATAACAGTGCTTGAAAAGACAATGCGGAAAGCAGGAAATACTCAACACCCAGAATGTGCTTTCTAACCCAGAATGGGATAGTAGCTACCATAGGGCGGAGGTCAATTAAAACAAAAGCAACTGCTGAAAGTATGATGACTATTACAATCCGATAAAGCAAGAATCTATAATGCGGTCAGTACTACTGCCAGCTTACAATTTAAGAGATGAGATCTTGCTAACAATATAAATCAGCTTATAAGAGAGTTGTACAATATTCAAGAACTTATTTGCGGGAAGTAAAGATCACAGAAACAGCAAATTAAAGATCCGACCTTAATCTCCAAGCTTGGGCAATCTTCACTGAAGTCTTCACGTTGCTTTGAAAGAACTATCACCACCAATCAATATAGAAGATGCAGATTTATCCAATCTGCTGTGACAGACCTGCACTTTTCAACACATTACCAGCAACATAGAAAACCTTGAAATGCTCGAAACTCTCTCTATACTCCTCCAAAATACCAAATACCAATTGCAAAACTCAATTGAGATAGGGGCGCTCAAAACCAGATCATAAAACAGACTGAAATTGCAGATTCTAATAAATGCACGATTCCCAATGACATACAAATGGTACGGCCCAGCACAGGGGCGATTTTGCCTTTAAAAATAAATGCCTCAACTAAAAATTCTATAGACTTGGGAACAATGGCGCCTTGACTAGATGAAGAGAAAGAAACACTACCCACAACCAATTTTTTTGTCTTTTTGGATTTATGAACAAAACATTGAATCTGCTGTAGCAAGAATACAAAAACCAGAAAACTCTAATATGCAGAATCTGAACCTAATTTGACACATGCAAATTACAATGCACTAATTCCAATAACTCAAAAACTAGACTAAGAATCACCACTAGATGTTGTCTTGCAAACACGAAGCGATGCCCGAGCTAGGAGGCCTTCATTCCTCGAAGCAGTTCCAGAGCCAATCCGGCAGCATAACAGTATAGTCGACAAAAGATGAAGAAATGATGCACAAGACTCCCTTTTATAAGTTTCGTTTGACTTCACGAAACCCTAAAATCCAACTCCATGTTCAAACCCTAGCTCTTTCTTCAATATGGCGTCCTTTTCCCTTTTTGCTCAATATTCATTTTTTTATTAAATCATCACCTTGATAAATGCGCCCAATTTATCTTGCTTTGACTTTGGGAATAATTAAAATAATCTTTTAATGAGGGCGCCACCCTCAAAGACCACTTTTTTAAAAACAACATTAAGTCATTAAATCTATGCCAAGGGTCAACGTTAAAATATAATAATTAAAACGTGACTTTTTAATTAAATGACTTAACTTATCCTTCCGAATGTGCCCTGAAGCCAATACTGAGCAAAACATCTGACCAAACTGAAGCAGGAAGTCAACCGAGCTGAACTCAACTGGAAAGCTACTAAAAATAGAATTTACTAAAAATAGTAAATTCCAGAAAGTGCTCCGAATGCCGAGATGAACATACCACTGCGAAGCTCTCTGAAAACCCAGAAAGAATCCGCCATTGAATCCACCATCTTCCGGGAAAGCAATGACTCCTCTCAAAAATAGGAAACCCTAATTTTACTCCTTCCACTAGCCTTCGCTTTCTGTAAAAAGGCCAACGGTCAAGCATGGTCGCATCAGTTTGGAGAAGGGGACATTACACATCCATTGTTCGTGGAGCCAGAACATCCACAGGACCTCCTACCTAGTTATTCAGTCCCATTATAAACTTTCGCACTCGAAATTTTTCATCTTGCTGATACAAAGGAACATACTTCAACAAACGAGTGAATTTCTCCCAATATTCATTAACTGATAGAGTTCCTTGCCTCAAATTCTCAAAGTCTAACAATTTTTGGTCATAGTATGTTTGCGGAAGCCACCTTTGATGAAATAATCATACAAACTACTCCCATGACACCTCGGCTGCTGCCATACTCATTTCTTCTCTTTTGTTTTCCCACCAGGTGGTAGCTTCTCCTGCCAGCTGATAGGCTGCCCAGGCTGCTTTTGAATTATCAAAATAATCTCTTAACTCAAAGTATTTTTCCATCTCTGTCAACAACGCCTCTATGGTATCACCCGACACAGAGCCCTCAAACTTAGGGGGTTTAATTTTCTTCATATCCTTGGCTAGTTCATCAGCCAGTCTACTCTTCTTATTTTCTAGGGTCAAGTATTTTGAAGTTTCCCCTTGTTGTTCGCTTTGGTTTTTTGTTCTTTCATCGCTAGTCAAGTGATGCCCTTCCACTTTTCTTTCTAGCTTATCTAATCGAGTTTGGGTTGCAGTCATCAAAGCTAATAACTGGTCCAGCTTGGCCATGGGGTTATTATTTTGGTCCACCCCAAGTCCTGGTCCAGAATTTTCCATTCTTGATGATGTCCTAATATTCATTAATGACTCTAATTAGTCTTATTGTTTATATATTTTAGACCTTATTTATTTGCACAACTATTTTAACTTTTCAAACATCAAGACATTTAAATTTAAAGAAGTAATTCCACAAATTTGGTTGATACAAACAAATTTTATTTACTGCAAGAATATGGATCATCACTTC
>VDFB02168180.1:0-43101 GCA_007258455.2 Sequoia sempervirens
TACAAATTTGAAGTTGACTTTGGATGACTAAGTCACCTAGTGAGACTATGTCCTAGTAATTGAATTTGAAATCTGTCTTCATGGTCCCCAAGTGTCTGGTCAGAGGCTTCTTCCTTTCAATTCTCACTATTGAATCTTCGCCGAATGCTGAGATAAATGAGTTTTTGTATGTTGTCAAGTTGTAGGGTTTGAAATGCAACAAGGATTAAATAGTCTTCAATCTTCCTCCAATATTCTTCAAATATATAACCTCCACATTCAAAGAGAGAGGAAGGGTTGTTCCATATAGGGGTTGCCTCAGTCAAGCCCTATGTTGAAGGGTTGTAATTCAATGGTAGAGAGCTTATCCTTTTGAGGGATAGAGTCTAAATGACAAATGAATGATAAATCAACAACAAATTACAACTTAACACCTAAGCCTAATTTCCCTTGAAGGATTGAAGCCATACAAATCTCCTCAAGGATTGATTGCAATTTGGCTTGATTTTCTTGAAGACATACAAGTGTTAGTGTTCACAAACAAAATATATGCATGAATATCAATAAAATAACACAAAACTTGACGTGATGCTTTGATATTGAAATGATAAAATAAATCTGATCTTGACTGCTTTTGACTTGATCTTGAAGTGTAATAATTGCTCTCAAAAGTGTTGGAGGTTAATTGTTAATTGAAATTATGACAATACTATGTATTTATATGCAATTAATCTAATTTCCCAAAAAGTAGATCTTGATAGTTGACATTTGACATTTTAACTTCAAATAATAAAATTCCAACTCCAACATATTAAAATTTGGAGGAAAAATAGGGGGACCAAGTCACCTAGTGTGATTTTGTCTTGGCCCTATTTTATAGGGTGTAAAGTGTTAGGAGAAAAATATTAAATATTTTCTTTGGTTTTGTACATGGTTTTTCTTAATAAATTTCGAAATGGAACACAAAATGCATAATTTAGGACATTAGATGTACAATTAGGTCCAATTACTTAAGAGGGAGAAAAACAATGTGCAATTGTCAAGGGTGATAGTTTAAGATGCTACACAACCATACTTAGGAATCCATCTAAAACAACAACACTTTCACCATTCTCATGCAAGAATTTACACCCCTCAGGAGCTTGAAGGGACAACAAATAAAACAATAGTTTGAAAACATCAAATGTCTTTGAAGAACCTTCGTAATCCTTGATTACTTAATTCAAAATGTATTACATCTCAGAGTTGGAGATAGTTACATAGTAGTATATATTCACATATGTTTTAGATCATATTACAAGAGCATTACAATGTAATGGCTAACATATAAGGACCTTTAGTTGTTACACTTAAACCAATCTCCTCTTATAGGACCTTTTCTCTCCCAAAAATATAACCTTTCAAAATGAATACAAACATTATCTTTATAAATCAAACATAACTAAGATGAAATATGAGTTACCAAATATATAAGTGCAAATAAAAATTTGATATTTTATGTACAATAACATTTTCAAATGTGTGAGGAATTGCTTTTGATAGGTTGATCATATGTTGACATGACAAAACTATGGCTATATTATAAAGATCTCTTAAATTAGCAATTTAATATGGAAAGGAGCTTCTAAAGTGATAAAAGAGCACTATGTGCAATAATGAATGACATTGGCAACATTAAAATAAATTTGTAATACATGGAGAAATATTAACATTGCATTACACCTCTAGGCTTGAGAAACGGTGGTTGGAGTCATTAGAACCATTGAATTTTGAGCACTATAGTGTTTAATGCAAACATAGAGAATTCCATCACATAATTGTTTGAATTTTTTTTCTATATTGTGGATGCTTTAACTTTGGACCTTTTAGATCCCTACAATAATGTTCTTGTGATTACACTGAGTGTCAATCAACATTGTTTGGAAATTTTGAATGTGTCATCAATTAAAATGGCATTGATGATTAATGATCATCATACACACTCATCCCATCACAAAAGTCATTTGAAATTTCTTTAATGAAAGTGTGATGCACTTCAACCAAGTGACACAATTAGAAGATGTCAAGTGGTGAGTTTCTACAAACTCGAGCAATCTCATTGACATGCAACATAAGAGCACTTCATTTCATTTTAAAGTATCCTTAAGCTTGATGCATTTATGTTGAACTAAGGAAATGCAACCAAATGACATATGACCACATGTAAAGTAACTTCATTCAATATAGTGGGTGCTTCATTGTAACTTTAGATGAAATATGTCAAGAAAAAATGTGATGCAAAGATAAAATGTGATATAATGAGGAGATGATATAT
This sequence comes from Sequoia sempervirens, assembly GCA_007258455.2. Taxonomy (NCBI): domain Eukaryota; kingdom Viridiplantae; phylum Streptophyta; class Pinopsida; order Cupressales; family Cupressaceae; genus Sequoia; species Sequoia sempervirens. The sequence goes on from VDFB02168180.1 coordinate 2,294, forward strand.
CTCAATTTTTATTTTTCCTTGGATTTTTTGTTGCTCTAAGGCCTATGAATTTGTTGTTCATTGTAATGTTTTTGCTTTAGTTGGCTTTGACAAGAATGTAACACATTAAATGATTGATGCTTTTGATGTTTATATAATTGTTGCTACTATCTTTTTTTGTTTATGTTATTATTACTGCTCTTGTAAATTTGTTGTTGTTGGTGACATTTTGACTTTTTTTTTCCATAGTTATAACTGCATTTGATTCTTTCTATCTTGTATTTTCTCAATATATAAAAAAAATGCAGTTGAGCTATTGCATTTTAGGTAGAGCGTAATAGACACAAAACTATGATATGAAGGAAGGGTACAATAAAATGAGGTGATGAATAGTGTCAACAGGTGGTAGTGTCACAATTGTGAATAGTGATGGGAGACCCCAAACCTTGATGCATAGGGAGAACATGATGCAATCAAAAGGTAACACATAACTGATTGAGCATACCAAAGGAAACTTAAGTTTTCCAAACTAGCACACACACAAATGGTTACATATGGTCACTAGGAGGAGGGGTCATTTTTTCAAAGAACATAAAGGATTTGACTATTCCCTTGTTAGTGACAAGATAAGTTCTAAGAACCTTTGTTAGAGCCAATAGGTGTTCTAAAAACCACTAAAATTGCAATGTGAAATGCTTGGTCAAATTTTTATTTATTTTTGTCATTCACCAACCTTTTCGTTCATCACTACAGTTCCTCTTGTTGTTGAAATAAGATTTTAGTGAACCTTTTGGTTGAAGCCAACTATGGTTCTAAAAATGATTAAAAACTATGATAAAGAACTTAACTATATTTTTCATTTGTTTTTGCAAGTGCTAACAGTGGCTCTAGTTAGGTACACATGCTTCAATGAAGCATGGTGATATTTCATAAAATCTTCAGGGTGTAGACCAAGTATCAAATCCATTGCATTGAAAATATGATCATCTATAGTTTAGAGCCATAGAATCTATTTTTAAAAATTATTAAAGGTGCATTTGATTACATTAAAATGTTCTAGGATTAGGCCATGCTATTGTTTCCCTTGACATTTAAGTGAATTGGAAGGAACTTAAATTTTTCTAGTTTGTGATTTTTTGCTACATTGGCCTTACCAAGGAGATTCTTTAATTTATGTATCCAAGATAGAACGGTTGTTAAAGGACTCACACATGTAGCAACACCTTTCACTATCCTATTAAAGAAAAGAGTTCATGCATTAATGAGTGGAATGCATGAAGATTTGATGAGCCTACAAAGATAATAAGCTTATGCCTCATCTCTTTAAAATCATATTTATTACATCATGTGTGGTAGAAACCATAAGATATGAATTAGAAGAAGATTACAACAGACTCAAATTGAATATGAGGCTAATCATGACAGAGCTAGTGAGACTTAGGTAGCAATAGTAAGGCACTAAGATATAGTTGCAAACCTTAGAGGAGAAGCTACAAGTTAGGGTACATAGCACACAATAAATAGTTACATTTATGGCTAAATATATGTAGAGATTAAGTTTAAGAGAGTGTTTTTTTACTAAAAAAGGAAATAATAAGCCACTTGAAGTACCCAACAAGGAAATGAAAATATCCAAAAATGAAGTTGTCAGACTTGTGGGATTCATAGTAAATGAATATTTGTTCTAGGAATTAGGTAATTGAATTAAAAAATGGGTAGATGGCCTTGTAGCATCATTTGGAAATCACAAACTATAAATAGTTGGGATAAGTGTTGATTACAAAATATGAGCCATGGAAAAATTTGAATGTGGTTTCCAACAATAGATCTATTGTTTTTAATACTTCTAGCTTAGTCCACACCTTCTTTGCAATCACAAAAGGATTTTTGGTCACATGGTAGAGGAATTTTTGGACCATCACCATTGTGGAAATTTTCTTAGCTAGTACAGGGTAATTTCTAGCCTTTACTTTCTTGGTTCCAAATAAATGAATTCAAATTTCCAATCTAGGTGTTGTTTTCCTATTAGTCATTTTTGTAATTTCATGTTTTGGATTGACAATATGATGCATGAGAAGCTATAAATTTACAAGTTTGAGGAATATTTCCTTTCTTGATGTTTCTTGTATAAGATCTCACCTCTTGGGGTCGTGAAGTGTAATTAATCTAGACTACAACCTTACATTTGAAAATAATTACAAGTAACATATAATTTTTACAGTCATATTCTATCTTGTGGTGTGATATATTAGGAGAAATTACAAGCAATCTCTACTTCTTACATCAATTTTTTAGTCCTCAAACAATTTGATCCACACCAATTATCAAAGGGTACAATTTTTGGCATCATGAAAATAACATTTTGAACACTTGCTAGATGACCTTGAAATAGTGTCAATCATACTCTTCGCTTCTAAAAATTGTTTCATGGGAGTTAAGTATCATGAAGATCATTTTACAAATTTCATTTTTGGGTTTCAAGTTGCATTTCATCCTAGTTGTACATTGGTCTTTGGAGGCTTCATAACCTTTGCAAGGTTTGACAGTCTCAATGTTACATACCTTGTACTCTGTATAGGGTGTTTTTTGTGATTTGAATATTCTAATAGTCATTTGATGACTATGTGTTGTGCATACTTCTTGTATCCTCATGATTTCTCAACCTTGTTTTTTCACAAGGGCGACTAGGTACCTAGTTGGTTGGAAAGGAACCTCTATATTTGTGCATACTATGTTATATCTCCACAAACCTTTCCTTTATCTAAATAATTTTTTGGTACATCTCTTGATATTCATAATTAACATGACCAACATCCTTCATCTCTTGGTGAAACCATATGATAAGTTGTTATGGAAACATAGGCTTATTTATCATCACTGCCTATTGTATGCTCATTCCTATATCATTCAAAATTATGATGCTCCTCATTGGCGTCTTTTAAGGAGCCTTTACTTTCTTTTATCTTCTCTACACCAAAAACTTTGTATACCCTTCATGAAATCTCTATTCTCTTCCCTCACGACTACCCTATTTATTGATCCCCATGACTATCACTCTGCAAGAGTTTTCTATGACATGCCACAAAGCTCACTATATTTTTAAGATGTGAAAAGGTATTCTACATTTCTGTCAAATACTTTGTCATTATCTTCAAGACTTGTCTCTTCAATACAAAACACATGTTTTGACCAATTTTTTATATTTTGAAGTAGTCCCTACTCATATTTTCAGTGTAGAATATTGACGCTTTGACATAACCTTCAAGTATTGTGCACTTGGATTGGTGGCTAGATAGTTATTTCAAAACTTTTATAGGTCTACAAACTTGTCTTTCCCATTCACTTCTTATGCTTCTTTTTCATCTTCTCCACTTTCATGCTTCTTTGTATAGAACTGATAGCCTTGGATTATTTATTAAAGAGGTAAAGAACATGTGTTCAATGTCACCACACAATTCTACTCACTATCATCACACAGTTCACAGATAATATCCTATAGTTGTCTCTAGCATTTCTAAGGTCCATGATACTTCTTCTTGTAGGACCGTACAAAGTTATTTTATGTTGTGAGGCCTTCCTAAATATCTTCATCTTTTCCTCTTCCATTTTATCCCCCTTCCTCTTAACCATGACCATTTGTATTCATGTCTATGATTTTCTTCCATCCTTTGTGAAAACTCTTAACAATGATTAGAATTTTCCTTATGAATACACATCTATTCTTAGGGTATGTAGATTATATATGGTTTTAAATGATTCTTTTGCATCTCTTTGACATGGAAAGTTGATAGACCTTGTTCATCAAGCCACCCAAATCATACTTGTCATTGTTTGATAGTATTCTTTATGTTGGACTATTGATTTGAAAGATCAAACTATTTTTCACTCATTTACTATTATAAGACTAATGGTCATTAATAGTTTTTGTGTGACAAACTATTTACTGATATACCTAACTATCCCTTACACATCATGAATTCTCAATGATTCATATATCATAGGTCTTACCAAATTCTGAGATGGTTTGAGCATTGCACAAAATATCATATGGGAATCCTTGAAAATATTTATGAGCTTCTAATAGGTAGATGTAGTTTATTTATCATTGTCAAAATGGAAACAAAGGATTGATGGATCTAATGAGAAAACCAAATAGTGATTTAATGAATAAATCTTTATAATGTGTAGACCTACTACACCCAATAGTATTGATAGCCCTTACCCCCTAGAACACCTATAAACATTTCCTTCTCAAGCTTTGGCAAAGAAATAACCTGATTTGGTGAACAAGAAAAACATGGCACAAGTGGGGTGCCCAAAACACAACTCAAATTCATGAGATGTCCCTCTTTAAGAAGAATGATCCCATTGTTTGTTTCAAGGAATTCATGGGTCCACTTGCGAATAGGTTTTAAGATCCTGCATGCCAATCTCATTATCAAAGTGAACAATTTTGCAAACAACAAAATTACTTTTCACTTTTATCATGTCATCCACCATGATAATCCAATTATATCCTAGTTTTGTGATGAACGACATCAACAACACACTCTTCAGGCCATTTTAAGTGAGAATTTTTGTAATCATACAAGTTGTCCAACTTATACTTCATGCATTTCATGCCATTTTATTTCCAAATACTAGAAGCATTGTTTATATCTAAACATGTAGACTCAAAGATTCAATCAGTTCTTCATAGACCAAATAGAACCCTTCAAACATATTCATAGTCCATCAATTTTTTCTAACTCCTACATACCCTAAGGATTCTTTTGACTCTACTAAATGATCCTCAAGTCTTATAAAAAAAATTTCAAGCGCCATAGGCTCTTAAAACCCTTCACAAACCTTATAGATTTATTGCATGACTTTTTGTAGACTTCATAATGACACATAAACCTTGAAAGTCACACAACTCATACCAATGTTTAACAGTGATCAAAACATTGCATAACTTAGATATGTAGGTTTGAATGAAAGGTTGAAATCTATATGAAATTTGTGAATTAGGCTCCTTTAAATGACCTCACTGATCATTCCAAATCTGTAAAAAAACATACTACTACATAGCCCTAAAGATCATCAAAGGTACGATTTACCATGTTCACAACCTAATCACCATCATGGAACCTAAAACTAACTCAAACATATTCCAATGTTTATGCATATTCATTGTGAAGGTGATGATACAATTGCATGTTAGCTATAAAATCCCTAAAACTTGGCTATGAATAATAATACTCATTACAATATTTTTCACTATTTGATCCATGGTAATGTAGTGAAGGACCAACCATTGATTATGGATGTAGTTTACTAGAGTACAATCCTTATAGAATTAATAAAATTAAATCATTTATCCATGTGTCTTCATGTAGTGGAGGCTTAATGACACTAGGGTAATTTTTCAAGTGGAGGTTTAAAAGTTGGTGTCCCTAGAACCCTTGCAATATTGAATCAAGTTTAATCTCTATTGAGTAAATATTGCGATTTAGTTATGCTATGACTTAAAGAAAATTATAAATTATATAATACAAATCTTGGTTTAAATTCAATTGATAATTTTAAAATTGAAAAAAGTTGGGTTTAATATTTGATAGTCAATTAGAGGTATTACATCTTGGTGTCAAAATGTGCATCAAAATTAGAAGGTCCAATGGGTTGTTAGATTTAAAGATATGAATTTATAATGTATTTTTAAGTTGTTTTGTTACATTGGTAAATATTATTTGTTGAAGCTAAATCAATTCTTGATCAATATAAATATTTGAGTTATTTGTGTTGAATGTATACATATCTTATAGGTTGCTCCATTTCTCTTGCTCAAGATATTACAATCAAGATTACAAGATCCACAATAGTGTAAAATGACATTTGAATTTATTTTTTCCTTTAAGTATGATTGTTATTAGCACTATGTGCCTAAAAGAGTTATATATTGTCTTTTTTCTTCAAAAAATAATGTATAAATGTTTTTAAGTCTCAATTTTTCTCTAATAAAGAGCTTGTGTGGTTGTAATAAGAAATATTTAAATTATTGAATTTACTAACCTACTTTCTTTAATTTAGTTTTCCTCCTATTTAAGAGTGGGTGTTGTAGGTTGGAGGCGTTAGTTTGAGAATATAATTATATGAAATAGATTGATATTTTAAATATAAAGTAATTTATTTTAGTAATTAGTTTTTTGGAGGTATATTTAATTTTTGTATCAAAATCTTATGAACCATATTTTTAATGGTAGAAGATGACATTTTTTTATTGATTGGATTACGTATGTCCTAATTTTATGAAAATCAAATCAATTCACATTGATTTTTACTTTTTAAATGCATCTTACATATTTAATAGCATTATTGTGTGTCATGTTTATATTTATATATAAACAAGAGTGTATAAATCAATAAAAGTAATTACTAAAAACCTAATTTTAATCTAAATATGCTATATTTTCTCCCAAATCGTCTAATAATTTTTTCAAAAAATTAACCAAACATTTAAATGGTATAACTATATTTAATTTTTTCTCAAATATAATTTTATTGACTTTAAATATGATGTAATTTTTTAAAAATTAGCTATAAATATACATATGAAGTTTGATGGATTGATAGAGCTAATATTAAAGGTAGCACAACTTCTTCTCTTTCCATGTTCATTTATGACTTTGAAGTAACAACGTCTATTGAATTGTAGATTACTACTCTAAGAATAAATGCTTTGTTCACCATGGATGAAAAAAGACATTTAAAGTTGATGACATTGTCCTATTATGGGATAAAGCAAGAGAGGACCCTAAAAAACATCACAATTTTAATTCATTTTGGTTAGGTTTGTATAAAATTGCTACTATTGTTGAAAAATTGAGTTTTACTCACACAACTTAGAAGGAAATTGATTGTATCACTCTAAATATTTTTGCTATTATATTTGTAGGTTGTTTGATTCTAGTGACAGTTGTTTCTATTTTTTCTTTTTTAGTGAACATGATGAGCTTTTTAATTGAATACATATTGAATTCTTTTATAGCATTTTATTTGATTAAATTGCATGGTAAAACAGGTAATATTTTCTATTAAATTCTTTATTATTTGGATTATTTTGTTTGTTCAATATTGAAAGATAATATTTAAAATAAAGTTAAATTTGTGGACCTCACCTAAACCATATGTTGCATATAAAATTTTCTTATTTAGAAGTCATTTATTAATTTATAAGATTTTAAATCTTAAGTAACAATACTAAAGTTAATAGTCTAATATTTTAAAGTATAATTTTTTAATTTTTTATAGTAGTAGCAAATGCTTACAACTAATCTCTATTTGAAGTGAAGACTATTTATAGACTTTATGATAAAAAAAACAAAGGAGAAAAAAATATACAAGTACTTTTACAACTCATTTTGTAATTCTTTCACATTATGGTCCGTATGCAATATGATTTCTAAGATGTTTATCTAATCAACAAAGTATTTTTGTAACATTTTTTTAATGATTTATTATTATAAATTTTACACTTTTCTAGTAATTAATTTAGCATTATGATTATCTAAATAAAATTCAAATCTAATTATTCTCAACATTGTAGATATATTTATAACCTGATTAAATCTAATTATTATTTTTTCTTCTAGTTTTCTTGATATAAAGAAATTTAAGGAATTTAAATATTATATTAAATCATTCTTAGAAAGAATCAAGATGAATCATTGTTGTTGTGTTTTAGTCTACTTTTTAGCTCATTTTGTTTATGAGATAAACAAAATGAGATAATGAGAAAGAAACTTAGAACTATCAATCAAAGTTACCTCAAATTAAGCTTTGATGAAACTTCAAAAGGTAATTTGGGTCCTATTAGAGTAGTTGTGGTTTAATCCTCTATTGTTTGTTTGTCAAAGCTAGATCATTTTTTCTCAAAATTAAGACGAATGGAGTAGAAGCTTTGGTGTTGTGAGAAGGCATTAAATTAGTTGTTTCAACAAATTGCAATAATTTATGGAAATAGAAGATGATTCTTAGGTGATACTTTAAAGATGAAAACTAATTCTTTAAAAGAATAAAATATGAACTTTAATTTGTAAATATAAATTTTTGATAGAATCTCAAATAATCATTATTATAGAGAAAATAATTAAATAATAGATAATCTCATGAATGAAAAGATCTAGATTCCCCTTTAAAAAACAAAAATATCAAAAAATAATTATCCCCCTTTAATTCAACACAAACCAAAAATTTTGTTTGGCACCCTAATTTTGATTCATGTTACCATACATGAACATAACTGGTGGATGCATAATGTAAAGCAACATGATTGTTGATCTTCTTTGATTAAATTAAACTAATAGAGCACAGGCATTGGTTAGAAAAACCAAAACAATTAGCATTAATCCTCACCATCAGATGGAGACAGGTCAAGATCATCGAATGGCTCACATTGGTTCTTAGGATTCTCCAAAGGGTTGTTAGAAATGGTTTAACAAAAATAGCCGTTAAGAGCATAAAACAGATGGGAAAGAAAATTCAAATTCCCGTTAGACCTGAGAGTAAAACAAATGAGGGAAAGAAATTTCAAATTTCAAATTTCTGTTGTGAATAAAAGACTAACGGTAAAGAGAGCGGGCATTTCAAATTATGATATATATATACAATTCAATTTCAATCATTCGCAGATCATTTGTGATTGGTTTTTTGACAATGTTTTGTTCTCTCTCTCATTGTTGTTTTTTCTGAGTGTTATGATGTTTTGTTATTTTTGGCAAAGGGTTGTTAGTAGTGTGCACACTGGTCTGGTCTTTCTGGTTATGCTATTTCTTCATTTATTCTGTTTTTTTTTCCTTTTTCTTTTATGGTTTTGATTAAGAGGCAGAGCAGATTCTGAGGCAGAGCAGAGGAAAGAGGCAGAGAAATGAAGCGACAGTTGAGTTAGGGCAATAATTTTCTTTCAGGTAATTTTCCCTTTACACACTATTTTAATTTGATTTGTTTTCATTTTTAATAAACTGACTCATGTTTATTTATATGTTCTTACAGGAAAATGTGGAAGGTAAATTTAGGCTTAGTAGTTAGGGGTGTTTTTTTTTCTTTTTAATCCTTTTGGTTGAGCAAAGGACTGATGAAATGAGACTAGTGCAGGCATGAAATGGGAATTTCCTACAAGTAACGAGTTGATCTTCTCTTGCACAGCTAATCCAATGGAGAGGTCTTGTTCAACTCCTGGTCTTCAATTTCTTTGCTGACCTCATAGGACGTCCAACTGCCTAATGGGTTTTTGGTATGTCTGTGCATTCCCTGCTCTGTAGTTTTTTTTAATGGGTTAAATATTTATTGCATTCATTATTTTGGAAGCTCTGGTAGGTTCTCATACAGGGGTAAAACTCTCCTTCGCTTCAAGTTTGCACATGAGTTATTGCCTTATTGGAATCCCTCCTATCGTTTTGTGCTCTCTTCATCAAATATTCCTTTCTTGGTGTCATCCCCAGAAGCTAATGTTCCTTATCAAAGGTCCTCTCCTTTCTTCTTAGGTTTTCATGGATAATTCTTAATCCAATACAACCCTTCATCTAAGATCCATCAAGGCTAGTTTTGCTGACCTCCTTTCACTATATTGATCAACCTCTTCTCACATTCACCGGTTTATGGTCACCTTCTACCATTACTCTTGCACATAATTCCTACCAATTTCGTCCTCTTCCTTCCATGTACCTCTAGCACAAAAAGAATCCAGCCTTCCATCCTTAGGGTTTTAATCTCCCATTGGTTTATTAATTCAAAATGGAATAGATATAAGGAAAGAGGCTCCTCCTTTGCAAAGAAATTAGAACTCAAGTCCAAGGACTCATATAACTAGTCAAGGACTCAAGGCATAGATGTCCCCTGCTATATTCCATAAAACGAATGGCATAGATTTTTTTTTATGGAAAGCCACGTGAACTGTTTGACATAATGCCTCAAATAAATGTGACCATATAGAACGCCATGAATGTAGATTTCATGCCAAATATGTGACCTCTGTTAACATTCTCCATCCCTGTGTCAAAGTGGTAGCAATTTAGAATAGCGTATTGATATCCTTCAAAGTGCATAAGGTGGATTTATAGGTTGACTGTAAACCACAAACAAGGCATGTGAACTGTTTGATAGAATACCTCAAAGAAACTGAAATGCCACTGTGAGAGTTCTTGTGTTTCAATGATGGTTGCTGATGTTACCATAAATTATGATATTGGCTACTCAAAGTGACTCCACACGCCAATTCTGTACGCACTACTCGGCATTGAGAAAGAGGAGTTCCAACATGAAAACATCGTGTTTACTGGTAGAATTGAAGCAACAAGATAAAATTCAGCATATAACTAGTCAAGGACTCAAGGCATAGATGTCCACTGCTCTCTTCCATAATTTATCTATTTCATGTATTCTTTGCAATCATTTTGAGCATACTGAACAAATTCTAGACCAATCCAACACTCAACTCATTCCAACATAAACCAAGCCATATACTGCTCCTTCCAGTTTAAAGATTCATTCAAACCCTTAATCAATATTTCCCCTGAGAATTTAACTCTTAGAAATAATTTTTGTAGTTGTCAATGGTTGCAAACTTGCAATTGTTAAGCCTCTCTAGAGCGCTCTTGGTTTGGTCATAGTATTGGTTGGCTTTTCTAATGCCTCACTAACTACTTTATGAAGATTCCATCTGCTGCAACAACTCCAGGGATGCCTTTTGAAATGCTGTTAAAACTAAATATTAACCAGCTGGGGTGTTTATGACTCTGTGAAATTCTCTTTTTACATAATTCTTCCCATCCTTGCATTAGGGATGTTTTAAAGTTCCATGCATAGGAGGCCAAGTTTCAATTAGCGCTTTCCTATAATTGTGAAGAATTAACTCTTCCCTGGAGAATTTTTTTGTTTTCTTCCCAATCAACTAGTCCGACATATCATCATGGGAAGAGTACTCTAGAATTTAAAAGCATGAGTGTCAAAAAAAATAAAATCTATGCAATATGGAAGGGCTTCTCGGAATTAAGAAAACCACTGTAACACTATTGAAATTTTAGATTGAGTTTAACAAAAACATTATTGTATAGCATAGTACCACTAGTCATTCTGTACAGTCTCAAAGCATGAGAACACAAACCTCAAAAAACATAGAACAAAATTGAGCTAATCTTGAAACAGTATAAAATTAATGTTACAATCTCCTTCTAAACACGAGAATGTTACATGTAGTGCAAAATTGCACAACAATTTGAAAAATCAAATTAAGCCCATAGGCTATTTCTTCAGTCTCCTGATGCCCTTAAGTTGCATGTAGTGTTCTTTAGGGGGGTCTATCTTACATAGAAACAATGGCTATGGAAGTTATGGAAATAGAGCTTGCAAAACCCACAGGTAAGAAATGGAAGATAAGGTTGTAGGCATATGGAAACAGGTCACCATTCTGAGATACAAAAAATGCACAACCATATAAAGGGGGAACATATATTTATTTAGGTCAGTGAAAAACACAATACCCACCTAGTGGTAAAGCTTGCCATATTGCAAAGAAGAGTTGTGGCCTCAAATTGGTTGATCGATTGACTGCAGTTACTGCTTCCTCTGCCCTTGAGCACTGGTGATATTGTTTTGTTCTGTTTCAAAGTCAAGAGCCTAATAATTTGACTTTGGAGAATAAATAAAGGATTTGTAATGATATGTTAAGAATTTGAGGAGAAAGAGAGTCCAAATTTTCTTTGCAAAAGAAAAAAGAATTTACATGACTAAGCATAAAGAATTTGCTGAGGCGATCAGCAGACCAACTCATCCAAAATTTTGCAGTCATTTTATCCAAGATCTTGCTTGCATAGTCCCCACAATTGGCCTTGGAAATTTCTTTTCACCATTTTTTCTTTTGTAGAAAAATATTCTCGTCCTGTATAAAGAAGCTTTCCATCATGTTGGCTCTTGTTCTTACCTTTGGTGGTCCTAAATTTGAACGCCAGTTTAAAAGGTTTTGCTAATGATTTAAAAACACTCTATTACAGGCTTTTTCAAATCAGCCAATTTTTTTCTCTTTCTTGAAGGCTATGTTCAGTTGGATTTGAGTGAATATTCTATCTCCTTTTGATTGCTGCTCTTCTAGCTAAAATTGTGATCTCTTCTTGCATGACGAGGCTCTTTGGATTATCCTCATTGATGAAGACTGCCCCTTTATTATTTACCGTGTAATCTCCTTTAGGGATGCTCCATTGGTCTCTATACAAACTCTCAGATAATTGCTGATTTGGTTTTGAGACCGCACCAACACAGAATAAAGTCTCCTAACGGACGCTCTATCCTCTCTTGAACAAAGTATTCAGCATGCTAAGATTGCGAGTAAGATCATGCTTTCAACTCCAAGGTTCCTTGAGTGCGAATAGGCTCAGTTTGGTTCGATGTGATATTGCTGGTATGTCAAGGGGACTTACACAATTGTTCGGCGGCTAACAACAAACGGTAGACTAAGGGCTTTCGTGTGATTAGAATGATTTTACGCGTATGATTTGGCAATATAGCTTGTTCTCCTAAAACTAATCGGAAATGTGCGGAAAGTAAAGGGGTATAAGGCCTAAGGAATTTATATGCTACTCTAAATGCAGGATATGTGGGGCTTCGTTTCGATAGACTTCAACCGGATTTCACCTAGCCTCCGTCGGACAGCCTCGGTAAAATCGGTGCAATCTTCAAAGGGGATAGCAAAAGATATTCAAGTTATAGTTTAACATGCATACACCATCACAATGACGCATATAAGCATATAAACCATAACCGAAGTTAGACTTAATGTAATGTCCAGTTGACCACGCAAGGCAGACTTATCATCAACAAGCCGCTAGTGGTATGGAATAAAGCGAAGCTATCTCAATAAAACACCACACACCTAAGTAAGCTACTTGCATGAATTTAATCTACTTGGATACGAAAGGAACAAGAAACCTTGCTAGCATTTCATGACAAGACGAATTCCATCATCAATGAAAAGATCTATTATCATAAAATGTGTTACACAACAATTTCTTCAAAAGTTTTCAAAGGGAAAACTTTCTCTCTTCTCCAAATTATGCAAAATGCTCTACTCTAAGCTCTCTCAATGTCTACTCTGATTCTAACTTTCTAATCTTCTAATTCTAATCTGATAATTTACAAATGAGGGGAACTCCCCCTTTATATAGCTAGCCAAGTCCCAAAAGACGGCTAGGGTTACAATCAATAGAGTGGCTAAAATCGTGCCACCTCAGCCCTAAATAATATTGCCCTAAAAACTGCCACAGAGGAGAGTGGGGTAATAAATGCGCCATAATGTCCACCATCATCCTTCTAGAAGATTCCATTTGTAGACGCGTTCGCACTATTCTCGATCTTCTTTCTTGGCGTTGTTCTTTGATTTCTTCCACTTGAGGGTCTTCATCTTCGTCACCTTGAGTTATACTAAGTCTTAACACTTAGCCATTTTCTTGCAAATTTTCCTCCTTCAAGATTGTAATTCTTAACTTTATCTTCTTCGTGTTTCCACTTCAAGTCATCACACTAAGTCATCATCGTTTGGCCTCGACATTTCTCCTGCAAAACAAGCAAGGAGAGGGGTGTTAGAATACTTCATGATATAAACTTAACTCACTCACTTGATCCTCACGCTCCAACTTTCAAGCGTTCATCGCCAACTACTAGCCAACCTCTGCCTTCCTCATGATTCTTCATGCCTTAGCCAAATTTTCAATCCATCCTCTTCAAGGGCGTATCATCTTTGAGAAACTCATTTCACCTGCTGGAGCTCGGACAACTTTGATTTTATTCACGAAGGATTTAAGCAAATTCACCTAGGCAGTTTCTTTCAAATTCATCGTCTGGAGAATTTCACCTTGAAAACGTTTTCTTCATACTTGCCTTAGAAAATTTTCAAATTTCCCCTTGGGAAAATTCATCAACCTGGTGCCCACTTAAAATCTTCATCCCAAAATTCTCGACAAGCTGTGGAAGACCTTAAAATCAACTCCTCATCGATAAACTTCGATACCCAGAAGAAAATTTTCTCCAGAACGCGTTGAATTCATGGGTGCCCAACGAACGGGTTCATTTTATTTCTCTGAATTTTGAACCTTAGAAAATATTCTTTCATCAAATTTATTCTCGTTCTTCGATCCCCTCTGAGAATTTTGCTCTGACTTGGAAAATTTTATTCCTGCACTGCCAACATCTTTTGACTTCATCACTGGCAAAATTCACTCTGAACTCGGGAAAATTCACCATCTCACCAGACTTAGGCATATTTTCTAGAGGAAGGGAATACTTCATGCCTTAGAAAATTTTGCCATCAACTCTCTCAACTTGGGCGCATTTTGCTGGGTAAGGTGGATGAAGTTTGTTGACTTCTTTGACCCTTTTGAGAGGTGGGCGCATTTAGCATAGGGAGGTGGATTTTTTATACTTAGAAATTTTTTGAATGTCTCCAGCTTGCTTGTGGGCGCATTTTACCACTGGTGAAGGACGAGGTCTCAGACTTAGAAAATTTTCAACTTTTCCCTCTTCAAGTTTGGGCGCATTTTGCCCCTGGAGGTGGATGAACACTTTGACTTTTCTTTGACCAGTTGTGCTTTGGGCGCATTTTGACCCCAGAGCAGGACGAACTTGCATCACTTTGAATTTTTTATGCCTCTAGCTGGGATGGGCGCATTTCCCTATGTCAACTGGATGAAGCTCTAGACTTAGACAAATTTTCATCATCTTTTGCCAGCATTCATTCCCCTGCTATTTATAGTAAATCCTCTGATTCTCAAACTTCGAAAGCTCAGATTGCCTTGAAATTTTGACCACTGGACCTTCATGACCTGGTTAGCCTGTTGACATTGCCATTTTGAGCTGACTTACTAAAAATAGCACATTTTGAGTGTTTTCTGTTATATATACCTCTCTTCTGGTGCTTCCAGTTCAAATTTTGTGCTCCTCCTGCGTGTACCTGTTGGGCTTTGACATGGCTGCCCAGGTTGCTATTTTAGCGGTTTCAAATTAACCTCTAAATAGCGGGTCTCCGTTTGACACGGGGAAATTTCACGGCGGATAGCTGAGGCATGAGTGGTTTTACGGATTCGAAGATTCGAGTTTTATGCCTATTTTTAGGCTCAGAAGCTAATGGTATTTGCTTTTGCATCATTGAACCTCCGTTGACTGTTTTTTTTCAGCATGCTGTGATCGTCGATGAATCTGAGCTTCTTTGAGGCGGTGCCGGGACATACTACTAAAAATATGGTTCCCCTCTTTTGAGTAAGTTTCCGTTCGCATGTCCACCATCCACCAATGAAAAACCCATCATGAATCACCCGACATGCAAAAGAAACCCTGACATGAAAACCCTAAAAATAGCCTCGGAAGGCTGAATTCTGAAAGTGGTCGTCTCGACTTGCATGTTACGTCATCGCGAAGGTCTCGAAAAACCCAGAAGGAATATCCAGACATGCAAAGAAAAACTCTGCATCTGAACCCTGAAATCTGCCTCGGAAGCTGGACTGCTAAAAATAGTAAGTTGCCTATTTTCGCTCAAATTTGGCATGCAAGCAATCTGATATACTCTGAGTGTGGTGTGACTGTCGGAATCTCGAAAATTTTGACGAATCGCCTGTAATTTCACACTTACTAAAAATAGTAAGTACCTTAGAATTCGATGAAAACTCGCTGAGAACCTGCTGGAAGCATACTAACAACAATGTCAGTCTCAAATTTCAAGTTATTGACTCTATTTGACCCTGAATTGGCTGAAAAGTTCAAAACCCTAATTTCAGACTTGGCCAAATTCATGTTTAACTTGCAGACGGGAACGTCCCCAAAAAGTAGACCTCAGAAAAGAGACAGACGGAGAGAGAGAGACACACAAAAAACCAAAAGCCAAAATGACCAGAATGGAGCAAAAATTAGGGGTCCCCATCTTGAATGGGGCGATGTGTGAAAAGGTCACAACAGTACTTCATCAAGTCTGACATAGGAACCATCTTCAAGACTATATCGAGAAGGAATCTCTGCAACAAACTCACTGATGAAGAGAAGAGATTCAATCACCCTTTGTCTATAGGCGATAAACTCCTTAGATATCCTCTCGTAGGTTCTAATTTTGAAGACATGACACTTTCTCCAAGCAAGGATCTGCCTCTTGTGTTCTTTTGAAACCGTTGAACCATAGGCTGTATCTAAATCTGCAATGATGATTTCATGCTTTGGTTTCACTTTAGCCACTGACTGTTCAAACCCTTGGATACCTTGATGTAGCTCATGAGCGTTTTCCCTTAGCTGAAACATCTGTGCCAAAATTTCCTTTCCTCTGATGATGAAACTCTCAATCCATTCTTGAGTTTCCTTCCCACATATTACCAGCTGTCTTAACTGATGATGATCAGCTGGTGTCTCTAGAACCTGGGGCAGCAACTGAGTTTCCTGTGAAGTGCCATGAACAAGGTTAGAAATAAAAAGCCTAAGTTGTTGTATTTCAGCCTTGAGGGCTGCTTTGTCTTCTCCATCCTTGAGTACTCTTTCTTGAAGGCTTTCGAATACAACTCTGAACAAACTGACATCTGCATGTCTAGTGTTTTTTCCGAGGTTAGCCTTCACCATCACGAAGTCATACATGTCTACTTCATCTCTGTTCTTATCTTCAAGAGGTGTAGCAGTCTCCATGATCGTTTCACCATCAGGATTTCTCTCAAAGTGAACTTTCTTCTTTGCTTTCTTCTTAGGCAGTTCTTGATAGATGTTGTCAAGGTCATCAAAATTCACCTGATATGAAGGTCTTCTTCTTACCCTTCCCAAGGAGCTCTCAAGCAAAGACACAGTAGTATCTTTACTAAATTCCTTGAGAGGTACAATTGCAACTTCATCTTCTTCAATATCTAGATCGATGTGCATTGGTGAAAACCTTGTCAATGGTATACAATCATGTGTAAAGGGCACTTCTTATGTTTTCTTCTGAGGTATGAGCTCTTCTAGAGAAGCTTTTGCTTCAACTATTGGCTGCTCCCGTATGACTATACCTGAGAAGTCTAACCTTCTTCTTACTTTTTTAGTTGATCTGCTACCCTTCACACTTTCTTGAGATAGACTTATTCCTTTCCCTTTTGATTGTGCTCTGGAAGAGGAGGGAAGTGATGACTGTATCCTTGGCAGCTCTGCTGCTGGTATGGATTTCTTCCTTTTGAGGACTAGGAAAACCTTGTTGTGTTTGAGGACTTGTCTTGTCCTTTCTTCAACTGAGAGGGATTCTTTGTTAGCCCAATTGACCTGTGGGAGAGGCTGATCTTCAATTCGCTTCCAAGCGTACATTGGGAGAAGCACATCCTCATCATCATCTGATAACCCTTCAATATCCTCTAATAAGCAGTCTTTCATCTGGTGAAGAGTGAGCCTGCTGTAACTACGCCTCCACACCTCGAACTCATCTATGCAGTTGGCCCAAAATTCTTCAAGAGTGGGTAAATGAGCATAGTTCTTCTCAAGTCGGGCAACAAAGACACCATGAGGGTCATATGATCGTCTCTCGCTGTAAGGCTTGAGACCAAGTTTATCTAACTCATCTCTCATGGTCTTAGCATTTGCTGCTGATCCACATGTATAAATTCCCAATCCTGATGGAAAACTAAGGGCGGGTCTCTTTTTGTTCCTCAAGACTGTGTGGACATCACGTGCTTGTCTTAGGAATTCCATGAAGACAACTTCATCTGATGGGTACCTTAGCAACATGAGTGGAGCACTGGAGAAGCTATAGACTTTGAGGTAGGTGAAAGTACGAAACTATATAAACCAATCTGCCCACTCCGCCATCGCTGCCCCAGTAGTTGATGAGATACGAACGTGCAATTCATTATCTAGATCTTGCACTGTGTGCATCAGGAAAGCCTCATTCGCCCTCTTATAATGATGTAGTGACTTTGTGAACTCTAGCTTAGGGTAGTAGTTGTAGATATGTTGCACGCTCAAATATCCTTCAGTGTTCAACCCTTTGAATTGACCTTGGAAGGCCACTAGGTAGACTAGGTAGGAAACCATATGGAACTCATGAATTTGAAAGTATTTTTTTATCTGCTGATGGAGAATGTCACTGATCAAGGTCGCCCAATCATAGAACTCAGTCTTCTTCATGATGTGAGGTATAGCATAGAACATCCAGGGTTGAAATTTCATAGCATCTTCTTGTCCAGTGACCTTGTTGAGCAAGGTGATTATGATAGCAATTTCATCTTTGAACTCCCCTCACCCGACATTCTTAGGCAAAGTCTTATGCTTTTCCTTCATCCATTTATGAGCAATCTTTTTATTGTACTTGTCCTTGTGCATCTCCCATATCCTTTCACATTCGCCCTTTGAGATAGTGAAACTTTCAGGCCAAGGGGGAATTGAGAAGCATTTCTCGATCATGTCAGGTTTCAAACTGCAAATCAATCTACCATCTACTGACTGGATCTCCCATGTCGCCAGATTGTAATGCTTGATGCAAGCAGTTACAAACTCAAGACTCTGAGCTGAAATAGGAATGGATGCTGCTGTGAGGAGTCCAAAGTGTCCTAGGTTTTTGATTGTAGTGTTGCCTGCGCTCTCCAAAGTGTGTAGATCAAACACCAGCTTGATGTGATGCAAGTCCGTCTTAGCTATTTTGATGAAGTCATGGTAGAGAGCTGATTTGGTCTTGAAATCATTAGGAGTGTATTCCATTCTGAAAACCTTGAAGAATGGCAGTAAACTCGCCTAGGTTCAGACAAGTTTTGAGCAACTTTCTATTTTTAGAATGCTCATTTTTCTTCTTCAAATAGACAAAATTTTGGAAATTTTTTTGAGATATGGGTTTTGCTCAAAATTTCGTTACAAGACAACCTAGATTTCCCGTTTTTAAAAATTTTGAGTATAGACTGAAAAAGCAGCAAACCCTAATTTCTTCAATTTTTCACAGAAAAGTTGACACCTAGGTTTTGTTCAGAAGACAATTTGGAATGAACCCAGTTGATTAGATTTGAAAAACACTGAGGGCTGATTGAAAAAGCAGCCAACCCTAGTATGTGAAAAAAAAAGTTGTGATATGGGTTTTCTTCAAAAGATTGTTTCAAAAGGACCCAGATGATCAAAATTTGCAAACTCTGATGATTTCTCTGACATGCAAGGAAAAAGTAGCTGCTACAACTTGAGAAAATTCTTCAAAAATTCTTCAGAAGAATGAGATGTAAAGACCCAGATGGCTGAAAATTGAAAATATTGACCTTCTTCAAAAATTCGATGTTCTGGATGAAAAAAGCATAAAAAAGCAAGGTCTTATGTTGCTGCTCTGAAAATTAATGGAGAACTTGAAAATCAACAACCTTGAACTCTTGAATCTTGAAATAAAAACTTCAAAGTTGCCACTCCTCTTCAACTTGGACGCCACTTGCAAGGAATAATGAATTTTGAATGATAAAAGCCTCTTATTAAATAAGCTCTAGGCTTGAGATAACTCTCCGTTCTTTTTGATTTTATCTTCAAAACCCTAAAATCAGCCTGTTCATCGAACTCCATCTTTCATCTTGCAATTTTGAAAATTTGAAAATTTTGGCTAAGGCAAGACAACTTGGGTGCCCTTCTTGGCTGGTGGCGCCAACTTCTCCCAGACTTAACCATTTTTCTGAGTTTTTCAACTTTTCTCAACTTTGAAACCCTACTTTGATTATGATCTCCAACTTGCAGGTTGATTCGATGGACGAGCCGAATGCTTCATCGCGAAGCTAGAGTGATTCTGAGAAGATCATCCTGGAGGCATCTTCAGCTAAAACCTTCATTTGATCCTCCAAAATCATGAGTGCCTATCTCCTTCTAGTGCACCAAACCTTCACAGTGTTTGCCATTTTTGTGTGATTTTCAAGTTCTTCATTTCCCTTTGATCTTTTGATGAAATCTCGATCCTGGGAGCTACACTAATCAAATTGACTGACCATCTAATTCGTTGGATAGCTTGGCTAAATCCGAAGAGATGATCTTGGAGACTGTATCAGCAAATTCTATCATTTCAAGCTCCAAAATCTTGGGTGCCCTTCTTCACCAGGGGCGTCCATCTCAACCAGACAGCCATTTTCAACATTTTTTCAAGTTTCAAGCTTAACTCCTCTGCTTAAGAAGATTTTTCCATTTTGGATTATCCGAGCGTCTGATGGGCTGATGGTTGGGCTCGTTGCGAAGCTGAGAAGATTCACAGAGGGGTCTTCTGGGAGTCACATCTATAGAAAATTTCATTAGAGGCATCAAAAGCTTGGGCGCCCCTAGCAAGCTGGGGTGCCCAACTTCACCAGTGTTAGAATATTTCTCAATATTTTCTTCTTTGCTTTTGACTTTTTATTTTTAGCTCTTGTGAAACCCTTTATTCAGCCTTCTATATCTGACGACTGCCAACTCCGATTGACATGCTGATGGTCTCGTTGGAAAGCCTGTTCAAATCTGAAGAAATCATGCTAGAGGTTTCATTGGAAAATTCATCTGTTTAAGCCCTCAAAATCAAGGGCACCTATCTCCCTCTAGGGAGCCCATCTCCTCCATACTTAGAATATTTTCATCTAATTTCATCTTCAAACTTGAATCTTCATCTTATACCTTCAACTTTGATCTTATACCTCACCATTGAAGAGATCGAGTGTAGCCCTCTCTTTGGTGCAGTTAGTTAAAAGACCCTTGTGATTTAGTGAGATTGAAGAATACAACATTTGTTGACATCTGACATGGTTGAGGACGGTGGCGGTTGGCATCTTCGTGGTACGTATCCACGGATAGAACTAATGGGTGATACCATTTCGTCTCCACTTCTATTCCTCAAAATAAAGCCCTGGAGGAAGCAGTGACTCTCCTACATGCAGGATCAGTGAGAAACAATATGGAGTTGTTTGCCCAGTTTCTACATTCGCATAAGAACTTGTTCTCACCTGCTCAAATAGAGCATCTCCAAGTGGTTACAAAAGTAGTCTATGTGTTGGTGCTCAACTTATGTTCCTAAAAAGAATTACCTATTTTGATATTATCTAGCTCCCATTTCTATGTAATTGATAGAAATTTTGTATTTCCAAAAGTACATATATATAATAAAGTTTAACATTTTCGTACTTCTGGTGTTGATTTTCTGTATCATGAACAATTTTGTCTTGATTCTGGTTTACTTCTGCTACATGTCGATGGCATTTTCTATATTCAAATTCGCACAAATAGCTTCCGTTTGCATTTTAAAATGATAATCTGTATGATGAATGATTAATTCCTTTGGAAATGCACCCTGGCAGTAATGTGGAGACTACATAGAACTATACAAATCTCCACAAATAAAGCATTGTCATGAATTTCAAATTATTCAGAAAGGAAGAGAGGATTTCTCTTGACTGATCACTTTACCTCACTTTCACTTGGAGGATCTTCAACAAACTTCTTGGTGACATAGGCAGTTTTCTCTTGGTGATTTTCAAACATGAAGGTCTCATATTATAGAATAAAAAGATCACTAGATCACTGGCCTTTATTGATTGGACTTAAAGGGAATGATTCACTTGCAAGAATAGATGAGGAACCAAATTGAAAAGTAGGATTATACCTTTCCCATGGTGTACAATCTTCATCATCATTGGATGAGTTGATCTCTTCTTCTAACTCAACTGTGTTGTTTTGACTATATAGCTAGGCATGCCAATACCGATCTTTCTCTTCCACAGCTTCATCCTGTTTAGGTAAGGATTGCATGTTACTCAATATAGTCAACTTTATTTTCTTAGTTGTGGGGCGAGAGACATCGATAATCGCTTGAAAACCAAAGGAGCAAGGGGCAGGTGGTGGATGATGATTGATAGGTTGAGCGACACAGTGAGGTTTCCATTTACCGACTGCAATCAGGTCATTTTCGATGTTCACCACTTCAGTTTGGGCTTGTTCAATTGCAGAGACCTTATCCCTTTTAAGCAAAAGTTGAATATCAAGATCAAGAGAAAAAGTAAAAACATGAAATTCAATCACCTTGCTAGGTTGCTCCAGTGAAGGAATCCACTGAAGAGATTGGTTAAATCGATAGGTGAACTCCCTCATAGATTCATGTCCTTCCTTTACAATATTGAAAAAACTTCTGAGCAAGGAAGCTACATCAACAGGGCTTTGGAAATGTCACAGAAATTGTTTGTGGACATCCCATCCTATTATGCATCTTTTCTCCAATCCCCTAAACCATTCAACAGCCTTCCCGATTAGACTATCAACAAATATTCTGAAAAAGACATCTTCATCTTGGATACCTAGGATTCCACTCACTGCGGTCATAGCCAAGACATGCTCTTTTGGATCTTAGACACCATTGCCAAATCATTTTGGAAACCTCTTCCTTGAGCCACGTGGTAGGTCATTACATTGAGATAGGGTGAAAGGCCCAATATGACTACCCCAAGGGATGGAACTCATGGTACTTGGAGTTGCCAACTCCTATAGGAGTAATGAAGAGAAACTCTAGGTCACCACCATGGTGGTGGTTGAGCTAGAGGGTGATTTTGTTGTTGGTTGGGACACTGATTCAGATGTTGATTGGGAGGTTGATTCTAATGTGGATTAGGGCGACGAGGTGGGTTGTCATAGTATTCAAAAATCAATCTAAGGGGTCGTTCCACTACTAGTGATGGTAGGCGTAGGGTATGTTCTTCTTCCAAAATGAAATTGACACACATATAATCCTCAACACTTCTATATCTCCAAGAGAGAGTATTTAATTGTGATATGATGTCTTCTTGCTTTGTCTTCATCCAATCTAGATCAGGTTGTAGTGCAGGAAACACGTTATTGTGTGGAAGTACCATTTTGTTGCATGACACGAAAGCAAATTGTCAAAAACTTAAATCCCTTTCCCCAGTGGATTCACCAAAAATCTATTAGCGAATTAATTGGCCCTTTGATAATATGTTGATAATAAATTACTCTCCTGCCTGATAAGCACTAGTACATATTCACTAACAGCTCTGCAAAGACCACAATTACATTTGTGGCTTTCCTCGGAATTGAGAGGTACAACTCCCTCATGCAATTTAAATGAAAGATAAGTAGCTTTTAACCATAAAGTGATAAAGCAACTGACATTAACCCATAAATATGTGATTAATGTGAAAAAAATCCTAAAGATCATTAGTCGGATGACTCACAGACAATGCCTAACTAATGACAAAATCTAATGTAAGCAGAAACAAGATATTTCATAATTGCAATAGAGGAAAAAAATATAGTCGAATAAATCTCACATAGAAAATGTATTATATTTTCGTACGTGACTCACATGTCAGTACAATCAACATCGCATCTAACTAACAACACATAGAATGTAATTTATTGCAATTAGAAATGAATTACAAAAGAAAAACCTAAGTGTTCCTTCCTCAGCTACAACACAGTGCAATCTCTAGAGATCGAACCCCTACTGAATGGCCTTTTCGCCTAGATATAGGAATCGTATTCTTCTCTTGACGGTTACCGATTGGTTGCGGTAACATCTTCTTGCCACATAACTATCTATCTTGGAAACCGGTGGTCAGGAAATAATAAATAACCGGTATGATTACATTGCCAGTGGAAAGACCTTAAACAATTCTTGAAAACTTCTTGATTTAACTCTCGCCTCATAACCATTGATCCCGAAACGGTTTGCATACCTCACCAATTGAACATTTAACAACTATCACATGTGCAAGTTTTCCTGCTCTAAAATTAATTGGGAATGTAACTTAAATTCCCGCCATATCAACCATTAATTCAGATCGCATCACCATCCTATCATCTTGATTGTTCTCAGTTAACATGTCTTGCCAACCCTCTATAAATTCAATAGGCACAACCTCAGTTCGCCATCCTGTAGTATAAAACATGGCTAGCATTCAGAGCAATGGTGTATCCATGAATGATTTTGTCACCATTGAAGAGATTGAGTGAGATACAACCTCCCAGTGGCCTTAAATTCTTGGTTCCTTTGTAAATCAAATGGTCACAAAAAAAGAAATCATCCAAAGATTAAGAGAAACCCTAGCTCTAGGGCTACATTTTAAAATGAGACTAGAATTAAAATTCCTAAAGTCCCAACCCCAGATGAGGGTGGTAACCACAGTAGCCCCAAGAACCATGGGGGTGACTTCCATATAAATTAACATAAAATGGGAAAACCCAGAAATAACAAAAAACACTGCCAACTTAGAAAATATGGTCCAATATGAAGGCAATAATAAGAGCCTACACAGAGCCTACACGGTTTCGCCCCTCGACTGGAGGATAACCTTAATCTAATCCCTGAAAATGGTGTGGATGTCGGTAATTGTGATATCTAAGGGGGTGAGAGGATAATTGAATATAGAAAATAATTCTCAAGAGATTTTTTTAGACAATCTTAAAGACTAGATAAGAAAGACAGAATCAGATAAAGCTTCCCTACCCCTAGACTCCTTTGAGACTAGGGAAAACTTGGACCCAAAAAGGATTAGCCTTAGAAATGAACAGATTAAAATAAAATTGGGATGTGAGCATCTGTAATCCTCTCTTTCAAGAGGATAAGGTAAACATTAATCCTAAATGTATATTTGCAAGAAAAGAAGATGATGATAGAAAAAGGAAGAATGTGAACAAAAGTGATAGTGGCCAAAAGTCCATAAAGAAAGGTAAGGGTGATAATTTATCCACATATTTTGATAGATTGTATAATAGCAAGAAAAACCCCAATCCCCTAAAGTAAATGGCCATGAATTATGTAAGTTGGAATGTAAGAGGATTGGAATCTTTAGATAGGAAATATGTGATAAGGGCTCTATGCAATGAAAAAAGACCTAGATCACATAATGTTGCAAGAGGTGAAAGCTGTTGGGTTTCAATTAGAATTTAATCTGAAGTTCATTTTGAATGGTGCCTACATTTTCTACACCAATCATGATAGAGGGAAAGGGGGCAATGCAATTCTCCTTAGTCCAAAATTGAATAAGTTTGTTGTCAGTTCAGGGTGTTCTCCCTGCAATAGATGCCTTTGGGTGATAATTGAAACCAAGGATTGCAAATTTGATCTTTGTTTTGTGTATGCTCTTGTGCCATAGAAAAAAGGACCCTTTGCTTGACATGGAATTAATTCATGATAAAATGGACTTAATGAGGTCTTAACCTAGTGTTGTGAGACATTTTATGTGTCCACACTAGGTCTTGGACCCTTGCAAATTAAATAAAATGCTTTTAATGACGTCTTGTAAAGGTGTTGTAATGTGTTGTAAGATGCTTTCACGCTTTTCTAGACTTGATGAACCCATTTCTTCCTAATTCAACATTATAAAATGTGTTTGATAACATTATTACATCAATCTAGAAGATTCTTAATGTGAACTTAATGACAAACTAGTGTTGTAGTGTGATTTACACATTCACATTGGTTTTTGTGCCCTTCTAGGCTATGTGGACCTAATTTTAGTGTTGTAAAGTGTATTTAATCACACTTTCACATTGATTTATGTGTTGCAAGACCTATTTAACATTTACATCATCATTAATAGGCCTTAATTGACCCATATTGTGCATCCTGAGGCATAATTTGATCAAATAACTGACATAGTCATCATATAAGCCTAATTTTCTTACTTCTCGACATTCCAGCTAGCAAAAATGACCCCTATGGGACCCATTCACCATTCTCAGCATAATTTGATCAAATAACCAACATAACCATCATATAAGCCTAATTTTGTTACTTCTCGGCATTCCAGCTAGAAAAAATGACCCCTATGGGACCCATTCAGCATTAGTGGCGAATGAGTCCCATTTTGATTCATTTTCATGGTTTGAGCGGGAAAAATTAGGTTTTAATTTTAATTTTTCTTCATGTCGGCCTATGATGACGTATAGTCGACATACTAAGGCACAATTGACTATAAATAAGTGTTTTTATCCTCATTTTACATCTATCCATCCCTCTCATCAATCCAAGCATCCATTATTCATCTATCTTCTATCACAAGTCAAGCAAACTAGGGCTTTCTCATTGCAAGTCTTCAATTGAGCTTTGAAGGACATTCAAGGGATGAATCTTCATGATATGTTGCAGAATTTCAAGATCAAATCATCATGAAAAGGTAATTATCTCCATTGTTGCATGTCTCACTAATTTATTTCATTATTTTGGTTTAATTACCTAAACGGGGTTTGACCAAGGCAAACCCCCATGCCCTAACAATCAATAATTTATCTTTCTTGTCTTGTTTGTATGCAGATTTAGGAGTCTTGGAGGCTTAAGAATCATTGAAGATTATATTTCAAAATCATTCAAGTAATCTCTTCATCATTCAAGTCAAAATATCAACAAAAAGTCACTTTCAGGCCCGAATACGATAGTTACGGAAGCAGACACCTATAGGAAACTGAAGTGCAGACCGAAAGCTCCGGAGTCAACCTTTAAATATTCAAAAATTTAAAAGTGGACCAATTCACCATGGGTGGAGAATGAGTCACACTCCAAGGTCAGTTTTTTATTTTCTGCATTTCTGGATACCCTTTTATCTGAAACGGGCTCCGGTTCAGTTTTAAAAAACTGGGACTGATTCGTCCAGAATGACGAATGAGTCCCTCCAGGCCTAAATTTCAACATCAATAGAATTTCAAAAACAATTTCCAATCTCCTTCAAAGTTCCAAGTGCACACTTTAAGTTTCATTCATTTATGTTTAGCTTTGCATTTGTTTTTAGTTCATTGTTGCATTATACAATGTGTTTTCAAACATAACTTAAATTGGACTTTTGCATTCATTTTAGATCATCTTAATCAGTCAATTGCATTTAGTTAAGATAATTTACATAATATCACATTGCATACATCCTAATTTGAGTGTTACATAAGCATTTTGGATCTAATCTCTCTCCTTTTAGGTGAAAAACCCTATAAGAGTCAAAGAGTCCACTGGATCCAAAAATCTATCACATTTTGGTGAACCAGACTTTTAGAATACTTTTTGATCTAATTTTGGCATCATTTATCATTGATCTAGTCTTACATTCATTTTGCATTTGGATTTGCATTAGTTTGTACGATAGGTTTTAAAACTTGTATTCATAAAAAGTCCATTTAGGTTGCATTTGTTGCATCTAAATTCATTTAGATTTACTAAAATTCTGCATTTTTCATTTAGGTATGTGTTTTGGCTATCAGAATTCCTAAAAAATAGTATGAAATTTCTGAAAATTTTGAAAAAGGTCCATACTGGGACTCATTCGGCACCCTGGGCGAATCAGTCCCTTCTGACCCCTGAAACAACATTTTCCAAAACTCAGAAATTTGTTTTTAGGCTTTTGTTTGGTGCCTTAACTTGTATATTCTTGCCAGTTACATTTTTGGAGCATGCATTTAACTAGATCTCACTCAAAATAGCTCATTTCATGCATTGTTTAGTTTCAATTTTTTTTTTGCATTAGAAAAAAAGTGCATTTAGCTTGCATTTTGCATACAATTTCCTTAAAAATCTCTGAAATTCTGCATCTCCATCTTAGGTATGCACCTTACAACCTCACACACATCACAAACCATTCATAATTTCTGAAAAATTTGCAAAACACCCCTACTGGGACTCATTCGCCATTTCTGGCGAATTAGTCCCTGTACATATTTTTGACTAACTGAAACAACATCTGAAATCTCATTTTTATGCTTCTTAAGACTCCTAGTATCATATAGTATAAGTCTGGAAGGTTTTTGGAGCATTTCTTTTATGCATTTATCTCAAAAACATCAATTTAAGATAGTCATTTTTCCAATCACTTCAATTCCAAGCATCATTAGATCTGAAAATGTTTCCATTTCTGCAATTTTGCATAACATTGATCAAAGTACTTTTCACTTTTGCATATCCAATGTTTCTATTCCTAAAACTTTTCATAAGTTTGTTAAAAGTGCTTTTCATTCTTGCATGTACATTGTTTGCATTCTTCAAATCTTGCATATATTGGATAAGAATGTTTTCTACCTTTGCATATACATTGTTCCTATTGCTGATACATTGCATGAAATGGTTACATTTGCTTTTAATTCTTATTCAAACAATGCTTGTACCTTGCATATGTAAACATGTTAAGAAACACTTCCTATCCCCTCCCTATGAGAATGTTTTAGTGAAAGATAATACAACTTTGGCCATTCCTCATGATCATATTTGTTTTTCTCCTAATATCTCTCCTATTGGAAAAGAAGATGTTTTGGTAATAGAATAACCAATCAGTGAGAGTGTTGAGAATCTAAGTTGTTTCTCTCCTTTTACCTCTCTTAGTGGACAAGACATTGATCAACAAGACAACTTAAACATAAATAATCATGATAATAACATTTTCCCTTCTCCTAGTGTCTCTGATAGTTATGAAGTAGATGCTTTGTTTGAGGAAGGTTATGAATATCTTAGTTGTCCCCCTTCTCCTAGGGAAACCCTTATGGAGCACAACCATTCACCCATTGATCATTCCCCTACTATCAATGAAGTTCTTTTAGAAGAACCAAACTTTGAATGTCAACAACATTTTCCTTGTAGTTCTTCTAACAACTCCTCTCCTAGGGAGAATATCATAATGCAAAACAATATGACCATGGGCACACATCCTTCAACCACTAACCTTTCCTTAGGAGATGATACTCAAGTGGCATTAGAATCCCCTTCACCAACATATCATGCCAATCAAGACAAAATTTTGAGGTTATGACGACACAAGTGGGATCTCCTTTACTTAGTGAGATTCCTAAGTCATCTTCCATTAGTGAAAAACACAAAAAATTCAGAACTGTCTTGAAATCCATCATGTAATCTACTCATAACAATGTTTTGCAGCCACTAAGTTGTAACTTAGCGACTCAAACATCTGGAGGACCACATAACACTCCTACCTCCTTACCTTTTCCTCATATAGTTCGTACTGTTGAAGATCTTAAAAAGACTCTTGTTAATATATCTGTATGGGATCTTATTCAACTTTCACCAACAGTCAAACTTCTCTTTCACAAAATGTCAGAAATATAGAAGGAAGAGATACAATCTTACAACAAATCAAATCATGAGATATCCTCCCCTCATACATTGCAAGCCACCCAGTCAGAAATCACATTCCCTAAACATGAATTACCCTCCCTTGAGATTCAACAAAAAAATGATCCCTTGATGATAAAGGTGATCATTAATGAAACTCTAGTTAGGAATACTCTCATCGATAATGGATCAGAGATTAATGTTTGTAGCATGGATCTCCTACACAAACTTGGCATGGAAAAAAATCTCATTCAACTTAATGATATTCATATTCGTGGCTTTGACAATGTTCATAGGCAACCCCTTGGGATGATCACATTACCTATTGAGGTTGGACCTGTAGTGTTGCCTACCTCTATTCATATCATGCAAGAACCCCTTCCATACAATCTTATCCTAGGTAGACCATGGATTCATGCTATGAAAGGAGTCCCATCTACCCTTCATCATGTCATTAAGTTTGAATACAACAAGAATTTATACACAGTTGATGTAGAAGAGCGAAGCTATGTGTCAACTGATCACAACACTTCTAACTCCCCTAATCCTTCCATTCCTAGATCAGAATTTGAACCTATACAAGTTGGTCCTAACTCTTCACCTACAACAAAACTCTTTAGTGATAATTGAGGGTCGTTAGATTCTACACCTCCTTTCCATAACATTTCCAAAATCTTACCCTCATGGTCCAAAGAGTCATACACAAACAATTCATTTTCAGACACAAGTTCTAGTAGTCATTGGAGTTTCATATCCCAATCTCCACCCAACCAACCTTGTGTTCCACTCAAATCACCCCATGGTGGTAATAGGAGCAATATAACTCCTATCCCTCATGACAAAATGACACATAACATTCAAAAGGATTTTTGTTCTTCTAAAATCACCAATCCTTCTCCTCAACACATCCCTCTCTCATTTAACTACAATAACTCTCCTCCATTCCAGGCTCACCTTTTCCCTACACTCAGTGGGGGGCAAGGGGTCTGATAGCCTTCTCCTTGTATGTCACTTGTCGTTGTCTCTTTTGCCTAGTCATTCACCTTTCATGAATATATAAGAGCAAGCTTGGGATGTGGATGACATATCTTAAGATTGAATTGCATGTGACATACTACCCTTTCTTCATGACGTAGCTTATAGGAAACATATGACTTGGCATAGGGCTTTCGGAGTAAGCTCTCATGTCTTCTTCTCTCTTCTTCTACTTTAAAGCAATTGCTCACAGATAGGTGTGTAGCAATTCCTTTAAAGTGGGGGCATACATTACCATAATTCTTTTGCATTCTTGGTTCCTAGTATAGCTTTGTCATTTATATGATGCGTTTCTCACTTTGTGGATGACATTGGGTGTAATGTCCTTCATAGGTGTGATCTATCTCAACATATTACATTCCTCTTGGTGGCCTGATGCGACACACTGCATACCCTAAGTTGTGAATATACTATTCTTTGATTGGTCCTCTCTTGGAGACATTAGACACAATGTTCCCTAAGTGACTGACCTTGCATAAATTGAACAAGACTCCTTTGAACATCCTTCGCATTTTACATTTTTGCATTTTTGCCACCTTGCATAACACAACTTGCATAATTGTGGTATCTTTCTTTTTCAAGCATTTTCTTTGTGGCACCTTGTTAAAGTTATCAAGTGGTATAGCTTTAACATGGTTGAGCAGGAAGCCCAACTAGCAACATGACTTTTCCTCATAGCCACCTTTTTTTTTGTGAGTGCATACCAACTAGTGTATGTATCTTACCTTTTGGGCTTTCTCACCCTGCGGACAACTAGTTCTGTGGCCACAGAGTGTGTATCACCTCATTTTTCTGTTATTTAATTCTTGTCATTGCATGATTATGTATCTTGGTGGCTTTCCCTACATGTGGATCTCTCTTGAATGGCTACTTTAGTGTGAGTTTGAAGCAAGTTCATCCGCTCACTAAAGTGGGGGCTAAATGAGCCGTAGAAAAAAGGACCCTTTACTTGACATGGAATTAATTCATGATAAAATGGACTTAATGAGGTCTTAATATAGTGTTGTGAGACATTTTACATATCCACACTAGGTCTTGGACCCTTACAAATTAAAATGCTTTTAATGAGGTCTTGTAAAGGTGTTGTAAAGTGTTGTAAGATGCTTTCACGCTCTTCTAGACTTAATAAACCCATTTCTTCCCAATTCAACATTATAAAATGTGTTCGATAACATTATTACATCAATCTAGAAGATTCTTCATGTGAACTTAATGAAAAACTAGTGTTGTAGTGTGATTTATACATTCACATTGGTTTTTGTGCCCTTCTAGGCTATGTGGACCTAATTTTAGTGTTGTAAAGTGTATTTAATCACACTTTCACATTGATTTATGTGTCCCAAGCCCTATTTAACATTTACATCATCAATAATAGGCCTTAATTGAACCATATTGTACATCCTGAGGCATAATTTGATCAAATATCCGACATAGTCATCATATAAGCCTAATTTTGTTACTTCTCGGCATTCCAGCTAGCAAAAATGACCCCTATGGGACCCATTCGCCATTAGTGGCGAATGAGTCCCATTTTGAGTCATTTTAAAGGTTTGAGAGGGAAAAATTAGGTTTTAACTTTAATTTTTCTTCATGTCAGCCTGTCATGAGGTATAGTCGGGATACTAAGGCACAATTGACTATAATAAGTGCTTTTATCCTCATTTTAAAACTATCCATCCCTCTCATCAATCCAAGCATCCATTATTCATCTATCTTCTATCACACGTCAAGCAAACTAGGGATTTCTCATTGCAAGTCTTCAATTGAGCTTCTAAGGACATTGAAGGGCTAAATATTCATAATATGTTGCAGACTTTCAAGATTAAATCATCATGACAAGGTAATTATCTCCATTGTTGCATGTCTCATGGCTTTATTTCATCATTTTGGTTTAATTACCCAAACAGGGTTTGACCAAGGCAAACCCCCATGCCCTAACTATCAACAATTTATCTTTATTGTCTTATTTGTATGTAGATTTAGGAGTCTTGGAGGCTTAAGAATCATTGAAGATTATATTTCAAAATCATTCAAGTCATCTCTTCATCCTTCAAGTCAAAATATTAAAAAAAAGTCATTTTAGGCCCGAATACAACAATTACAGAAGCAGACACCTGTAGGAAGCCGAAGTGAAGACCGAAAGCTCCGGAATCAACCTTTGAATATTCAAAAATTCAAAAGTGGACTGATTCGCCATGGGTGGCAAATGAGTCCTATTGATGTGATTTTTGTGATCGAACCAATCAGCAGAACAAAGTAATCCGAAAGCTACTCCATTCTCTCTTGATCAAAGAATTTTGTGCGCTAAGATTGCAAGAAAGATCACACGTTCAACTCCAAGGTTCTGATATGCTTTGGAATACCCTCAGTAGGTTCGTTGTGCTATGTTTTTTTTACGAGTGTACTTACACAATTCTTCAAAAGGCTTACAGTTGACAACAGGTTAATGATTGGAAGGGGATTTTCGTATTTTGTGAATCGTTTAGCAATGAAATGCGTGTTCCTATACTAACCAGAATTATATTGAATTTAAATGGATGTAGGGTTCTAAAAGATCTAAGTTCTAGTCTAAATGCAACAGGCGTTGAGCTTGACTTTAGTGGACTTCAACCGAACTTTGTCTTGTCTCATGTTGGACAGCTTCAACAAGGTTGGTGCAATCTTCAAACGAGCAATGGAAGGTGTTCAGATCACGACTCAACAATGTAAATACCATCAAGATGATGCATACACACATGCGAATCCCAATCGAAGTTAAGTCTAAAAGGTATTCCAGTTGACCACGCAGGACAAACTTACCATCAGTAAGCTTGTTAGTGGTATGGATTAATGAAGCTCACTCAAATCAAACACAACCACCCATAATTAACTACTTGCATGAAAATTACTCTAACTTATATCCTACTTGAAGTCGAAGGGTGAAGAAACTTTACTAACTGCTCATAACAAAGACAAATTCACCAATCAATGAAACTCTTTTATTATGATAGTCTTCGTAACAATTCCTTACAAAATTCTCAAAGGAAGAATTTTCCTTCTCCTTCAAACAATGCAATGAAACTATTCTAACTCTAACTGTCTCTCTATGCTCTAGCAAAATGTCTACTCTCTAGTCTAATCTAATCTAATAGTCTACAAATGAGGGGACTCCCCTTTATATAGCTGGCCAATCTCAATGGATGGTGCAGATCAAATTACAATGGATGGCTCAGATCGATCCACATCATCCCTAGACTAGATTCTGCCCTACAAACCGCCAGAAGGTGCAAGAGTGGCATAATTAATGAGTACAAAAATAGCAGATTCCTCCTTAACCACTATGGGCAATTAATGCCTACTATCCTTCCAGAAGATTCTTGTCCATGACTATGTTTCCATTGTTCTTCTCTCTGACCGCGTCAGCTACGAATTGGGCCAACACTGCATCAACTTCCTGCTCAGAGATTGTCAGAGTAAGGTTGAGTTGATACTCAAGGATAGCAATCATCTGCTCCTGCCATTCACAAGACTTTCTCCAACTCTCGATGGATTCCTACGTGCTCTGAATGATGGCCGAGAATGTGGAGATATTTTCAAAGTCAAGCTGAGCAAACACCCTCATCTCCGAGAAGAAAGGCTGCAACCTTCCCTTCAATCCATCAACTTCCACCTCCTCAGGAGTTAGTCTTCTAATGAATAATGCCTCCAATGTATTGAGGATGCCTTCATGAATATTTCTCATTGCTTTCCTGATCTTAGATGAATCTTCCGTTGCCGTGTCGAAGAAGCCTCTGCCAATGAATGCAGTAGAATACCACCCTGGAAAATCATACCTAACCCCACCCTGAATCATCCCTTCATCAACCAAAGTCTACATGGGTATGCGCATCAGAGCAACTAGGCGTGGAATGGTCTTATCCTGAAATATATGTGTGTCATTCCAAGCCTTCTCGATATTTTCCAAGCGTGAGAGAATACTGGAAACATGCTGGAAAGAGGAGACAAGTTCAATAATAAATCTCTCAGCTTCAGCACGAACATTGCCAATCCACTTATGTCCTTCTTCAACTGCCTTCCTCATCTCTTAGAATTTTTCCAATTTTAGGAGAGAATATTCTCAGCTGTCATAGAGTCGTCATAGAAATTAGCTATTATTAGAGATTCTTTCCTCGTTCGAATTTAAAATTTCCCTCCTCGACTGCCAGTTATTTTCAATTGACTGAAGTAATTTTGAGAAATTCATTAAAATTTACTTCAGCATAAAAATTTATCTTTTTTGAACAATGGCGTATTTAAAATTTAAAATTTAATCTCAATGCCTTTTAATTTACTTGGGAAAATTTTATTTATTTCCCAGCGCCTTAGAAAAATCCATACTTTGCCCGAAAAAGCTTTATTACTTGTGATCTCCAGCATTTAAAAAAAATCACCAAGCAAAAATTATTTTCCATCTCGAATATTTTCCAAAATAAATTTCCCCTTAATAAATATTTTTCAAGTTCAAAACTTTATGTGTCTAACCCAAAAGGGGGGATTTAATTTTATTAAACTTTGGAAAATAATTTAATTGAAGTTTATTAAATTCCTCCAGCCTGGGGTGTTTTTTTTTTATTTTGCTTAGAACAAGTTTTATTTTATTTCAAATGCCATAGGAAAATTTGAAGTGCCTTCAATCTTACAAAAATCTCCCTTTGATTTGTCTAATACCAAGCGCAAATGAGTTCTCCAACTTTTAATTTTTTAATCATAAAATAATTCTCCAGCTTCAAAATTCTAGGCCCAATCAAGGGGGGGTATTTTAAACACTTAGATGAAATTTTCAAACTTTAATAATGACCTCCTCCAGCCAGGCACATTTGAGCCCTCAAGGTTTTAATTTCCAACATCTAAACATTTCCTAGCAAGGGCGTATTCAAGGTGGTCAACTTCCAACTCATCACACTTAGAATCTTTTACCTTAAGCGCATATAACATCATGTGTTTTCAATTAAAACGCCTTAGAATATTTCTCTCAACTCAACCTTCAAGGCTAGGCGCATTTGAACCCTTAGGATTTCAACTTTCATCACCTTCAATCCCCCTTAGGCGCACATGGAGTAGCAAGTTTTGAATTCATACACCTTAGAAATAATTTAGACTCTTCATCCAAGATCATGGCGCATATTGGGGTTTCAGCTTTTAACTTGCAATACTTTCAGTTCTCCAGCTTCAGCCATGGCACAATTGAGGCCCTCTACTTCACTTAAAAAAATTCACATGCCTCTCTCCTCTCCTTCAGCCAAGGTGCATATCATAGGTGTAGCTCCAAATTTCATTGCCTTAGGCGTTTCTCAAGGCATCCTCTTAGCTGGGCGCATATAGATAGGTGGGCTTTGAGTTTTAGACACTTTGAAAGTTTTCCATTTCACTCTTCTAGTCAAAGGCGCTAATGAGCTGTGCTACTTTCATTTTTCATGCTTAGAAACTTTTCCCTACACTTTCACAAGCTTAGGCACATATGATGTATTCTAAGTCCATCTCCAAATACTTAGCACAACTTCCATGTCTTTCCTCAAGGCGCAAACAAGGGAGCATACTTCAAGTTAGAGCGCCTTAATGAACTTTCAAGCTCAAACTCCAGGTAAAGGCGCATTTAGGGGTAGCCACTCCAAATTTTCCATACTTCAATGTTTCCCAAGCTTTCTCCCAGGTAGAGGCGCATTTGAGGGGTCCTCCTTCAAGTTTTAAACATGTGGAGATTTTCAATCTTACTCCCAGCTAACAAAGGCGCATAGTGAGTTTCAAGTTTCAACGCCTTATTATATTTCGCAATATATATTTATTCTCATTTATTCTTTGGTTTCTTCTCAAATTTTCTCATTTATATTCTCATAGTTATTCTCATAATTTCTTCTCAATTTATATATATTCTCAATTATTCTTTGGTTTCTCATTTATATTCTCATGTTATTCTTTGGTTTCTCATTTATTCTCTAAATTTCTTCTCAATATATATATTTTCTCTATTATTCTTTGGTTTCTCGTCTATTCTTTGGTTTCTTCTCAATTATTCTCATTTTTATTCCTTTCTTGTTAGTCATTCTCTTAGTTTTTTCTCCTAATTTCTTATCATTATTTCTTGATAGTCATATTTTATATTTATTCTCATTTATTCTTTGTTTTCTCATTTATTCTCATAATTTCTTCTCATTATATATATATTCTCATTTATTCTTTGGTTTCTCTATTTATTCTTTGGTTTCCCATTTATTCTCATAATAGTCATTATTGATAGTTATTCTCTTTTTAAAAAAAATTATTTATTTTTCTTTTGTTTTGCGTTTCTTGTTTTCTTTCTTTAGGTTTCATTATTTTTTATTCTCTTCACCCTTTTTCTTTTATTTTTTGTTTGTTTTCTAGGTTGTTAATTCCCTTTCGTTTTTTCTTTCTTAGGTTTATTCAATCTTCTCACTCTTTACCTTTTTCTTTTATTGTTCTTGTTACAATTTTTTGTTTTTTGTTTATTTATATTTATTCTTTTTCGTGTATGTTTTGTTCCTTCTTTCACTTATTGACATTGTCTCTTTTATTTTTTCGTTAATCTCCTATCTCTGGCATCTCGGCTCTTTATTCTTTCTTTCCGCTTTTCTCATAATTGCTTCTCTTCCCTTATTTTCGTTGACATTATTATTTTCATATTCTTTTTCCCCCTTTCAAATTTCATCCTTGCCTTTATTTCTTTGGTGTATTTTCCCTTTTTCTTCCTTTCTTGTATATTCTATTATTTTCCTTTTTTTTGGAGTGTTTTTAGTTATTTAATCTGTGTCTTCTCTTTGGCCTTTGCTCTATTGATCTGTTTATTTTCTTACTTCCTTTATTGTTAATTTTTGTTTTTTCTCCTTACATTTTCTCTTTGACTTGTTTCATTGGGTTTATTCTTTTTCTCTTTCATCTTTATCCTTTTCATTCATGTTTGATCTTATATATTTATTCTTATCTTCATTTATTCCTAATTCATTGTATTTAGATGTTCCCTTGCTTCCTTGTATCTTACTCTTAGTTTTTGGGTTTTTCATCCTTCTTAGTTTTTTCTTTCGCTCCTCCCTTATTGTAATTGGTCTTCTTTTTTTCTCTAATTTGTTGCTCTTCCTCATCTTTAGTCTTAGCCTTGGTCTACATGCCTCCTTACCCTCCCCCTCCTCTCTTCTTTTTAGCTTGTCCAAGTCTGCAATTATCATTTCATTCCTCTTGCTCTCTTTCATCCTGATGATGGATCATGGAGTGTGATCCGAAACGTTGATGCTAAAAAATTTTGCACACAATCAAATCCAGAAGCTATATTTCAGCCTTAAAATATTCTTCAATCACTTTATTCTAGCTGAGCGCATATAGGAGGACGTACTTTCAACTTTATACACCTTAGAAAAGAAATTCTCAAGGCATCCTCTTAGCTGGGTGCATTTAGACCTTTGTACTTCCATTTTCTGACACTTAGATAGTTTCTTATCAACTCCTTGAGGTAGGCGCACATGAGGGGGTCAGCTTCCAATTTGAAACACTTAGAAACTTTTCAAATGCCTTCTAGCTTTCCAAGGCACATATTCATGGGTAATCTTCAAGTTTTGAGGCCTTAGTAGAATTTTAATCACCCCTTCTTATTCAGGGCACATATGAGGGGGTCCTCTTCTTCAAGTTTAAGTGCCTTAGTAAAATTTTCATCATTCCTCCAAACTTCTTGGGTGCATTTCAAAGGGTGTGCTTTGAGTTTGAAGCACTTAGCAACATTTCAATAATCTTTCAACCCCAAGCACGCATTTGACCATGCCTTCTCTAAATTTCTTAGACTTGGAAAAAATTTCATCATCCTCAGGTAGCTTCTAGGGCGAATTTTGATGCTAGACTCCAAATTTTCTCAAACTTAGTGAATTTCATGTCTCTCACCTAATTTGGAGTGATTTGTTCATGCTAGCCCTAGCTTGCCCTAACTTTCTATTTTTAGAAAGTTTATCAAATTTTGCATTTTGGACCAATTTCAAGCTCCAAAAAGCTTGATTTTTGCTTTATCTTGAACCTTGTGATGTGATGAACTTTCGGGGCCTCATACCTACTTGTACCTGCTATTTTTAACAGCTTGCTAAAAATAGTAATTGCTCAGAATGCGTTCAAATTTTGTGTGTTGACTGCCTGAAGGGTGTTGATCGTGACTGGATGCTTCTGCCTAACTATTGTGCTTTGCCCTTGATTTTAGGAAACCCTAATTTCTCTGCACATGCCTGCTAAAAATAGCAAGTGCTTGATTTCATGACCTCCACAACTCTGTTTGACTTGAAATTTGAATGACATGACCCTCATCGGATGACCTTCCCGTTCACATTGGCGCCTGATGTTGACTTACTATTTATAGCCTGTTTAAGAAGTGGCTTACTATAAATAGTAATTGCTCCAATTGTCTTTAAATTTTACCAACGGATTCCTTGAAAGATGCTGATCACGATGGCATACCTTGGTTTTTGGAAATTTTAGCATTCGATCCCTCATTTTGGATCCTGAAGCTGGAAACCCTAATTTCTCTTGCATGTGTATCAAATGAGCTCCGTTCAACTCCGTTTTTGTTGCATGTCATCAAGTTCGTGATTCTAAAGTGTTGGGCAGCTACCGAAGTGAACCTGCTAAAAATAGTAGGTGGTTGAAAAAGTGACCAACCAGCTGCCAGATGAGTTTGCATGCCACACTGCCCGAGAGATCTTGAAAAACCTAGAAAAATCATCAACATGCAAGCACTGGCTAAAAATAGTAAGTTTTGGAAAAGTGACCAGTTCCGCTTGCATGTTACCTCGTTGCGAAGCTCTCGGAAAATGCAGAAAGATAATGATGACATGTGCTAAGAAAACTTACATGCAAACCCTAAAAATAGCCTCTGAAGGCTGAGTACTAAAAGTCATCATCTTGTTTCGCATGTCATATCACTGCAAAGGTCTTGAAAAACCCACAAAGAATCTTCAGACATGCATTTGAAAATCCACCATGCAAACCCCAAAAATAGCCTTTGAAGGCTGATTACTGAAAGTCATCGTCTTGTTTCGCATCTCATATCACTGCGCAGGTCTTGAAAAACCCACAAAGAATCTTCAGACATGCATCTGAAAATCCACCATGCAAACCCTAATTATGGGTCTCGAAGGCTGGACTGCTAAAAATAGCGAGTTGTCCATTTCAGCTCAAATTTTTACTGCAGTAATTGTGTTCTCGATGTTCAAAACAGTGTAGTCGGAATTTGAAATCAAAACGGACTCAAATAGGCTGCAATGAAAATTGTTAGAATTCAGTGAAAATTCAGAGGGAGCCTGCTCGAAGTATCCTATCAACAGTGCTAAGCTCAGAGATTGATTAGCCAACTCAATTTGACCTCAAAGTTGTCTGAAGAATGTAAACCCTAATTCATTAGAAAATGCTCCAAACTTAGCCAAAATTCAAACCTAGGTCAAATGGTAAGTACATCACTAGATGAAAGAACGACAAAGAGAGACAGACCGAAAGACCCAAGCCCAAAGACCCGAATGAAGCAAAAAATTTAGGGAGTCCCCTTTTTGAATGGGGCGATGTGTGAAAAGGTCACAACATCTGGCGACTCCACGGGAAAGTGTTGAACAACACTTTTAAGAATATAATCTTGGTCAATCTTTCTCAAGCCATCATGTGAGAGAGGAACTTACTCAAAAGGGGAGAAGAATCTGATATTGAATCAAAACACCATCCACAGTCCTCGCACATTCATTCCATCTCTAAACCATCTTGACCTTTGGAATCAACTATGGAAAGTTATATAAATACCTTAACTTCAAAAGCATCCTGGACATTACCTCGCTGCCAGTTAGATGTCCATATCCCCGACGACGTTGTTGCTAGAATTCCCACAAATATTGTTCCACTACTAGCCAGGCGTCCATAGCCCCGGTGGAGTTACTCGCATGTTCCCAAAACCAATATTTCATAATATTTTCTTTCATTTTTCACTTTCTTTCTGATTGATTTTTTGGCAATTCCTCAATTGGCTGGCAGGCAATGAAGCCTCCAATGGGTTTGAGAATTGCAATGGCGCTGAAGCAAAACGTAAGATTTTCACTTGCCATAACCATTCCTGAGAAACCAAAAATGACTCAAAGTAGTCTGTTTGACAAGTAGGACGTTGGACTCATGTGTTAAGACACAATGGCGGGTTAACCTCCCAAGACGAGCTTAATTCCAAACCAGATGATGACAAAAGAAAAGCAACCTAACCTTGATTTTCAACATTTGCAAAAATTCCAGTGGGAAAAACCCAAATGGTGAGGGAAAAACATCATCACCCACCTCGCAACGGGAAACCCCAAAATCATTGCCCATTCCAGATGAAAACCACTTGAGCGGACAACTCAAGGGAAGAACGCCAAACCAAAAACCCAAAGGGCAACAAACCAAAACGGAACAAACCGAAAAGCAAGCAGAAAAGACAAACCTAATCTAACTATGTTACAAAGTAGGATCTCGAAGAGAACCTAGGACTGGAAATAATGCTTGAGGAATTGCCCATTGACGGGCAATGGGACATCCTCTCATGTCAGCATTTGTAGCCTAAATGCATTATCTCCCAGGATTTTAGCAATTTGATATGGGCCCAACCACAATTTATCGAACTTACCATGATCTCCCTTCTTCTCGTGGGCCTTGTCCCAGTATAAGACCAAGTCAAAAATCTGGAAAGACTTCATCTTAGCTTGCTTATCAAACCATCTTTTCACCACTGCTTGGTGCTTTTCCAGAT